>CAUYRT010016491.1:0-12344 GCA_963574885.1 Lepilemur ruficaudatus | reverse complement strand
CAATCCTTCTGCCTCAGCCTCCCGAGTAGCTGGGACTACAGGCATGCGCCACCATGCCCGGCTAATTTTTTACATATATTTTTAGTTGTCCAATTAATTTCTTTCTATTTATAGTAGAGACGGGGTCTCGCTCTTGCTCAGTCTGGTCTTGAACTCCTGACCTTGAGCTATCCACCCGCCTCGGCCTCCCAGAGTGCTAGGATTACAGGCGTAAGCCACCATGCCCGGCCAGCGAATCTACCATTTTGGATGTCATGGTAAACCAACATGACAATTATGTTAAAACACAGACAGCCACACATCACCCCACCTAACCACCACCCTCAAGAACACACAGTCTTTCCTGATTGATAGGCCACGTTTCCAGAAATGAGCGACCTGGCCCAGGTTCTCACCTTAATGTCAGCACCAGAAAGGTCATCTTTAGCCATGATCAAGTCATCCAGAGTTACATCATCAGCCAGCGTCATCCTGCTTGTGTGAATCTGAAAGATGCGCTTCTTAGTCTTTTCATCGGGCAGGGGGAACTCGATCTTTCTGTCGATGCGGCCTGCAGGTATAAAAAGTTTTTAGCCACAGACCCATCCAGGTCGGGCCCTACACCTTGGCTTGGAAAGAGGCCTCAGCCCATCTCTTTTACACATGCAGTTTCGGTCAGACAGTATTCTGAGGGACGGACATCCAAATCTTAAAAAGTGAACATTCGTTTTTATGGTATAAGTTTCTACATTTGAATTCACCTCATTTAAAAGAAATCCTCTTTCCTTTTTAGCTTCAGAAATAAATGAAAGAAGCAATTCCTGAATGGCATATTAAGTGAAAAAGGACAGACCTATCTTGCTAAAAACCTTACAAAAGATGGCAAAGTACTACTTCTGGTAGTAGCTGAATGTACAGAATACATCCAGCTACCGTATGAATGATTTCTTCAGGAAAAGGCAGCAAGTTCTTGAGGCTAAAAAGGGAATATTATGGGAAAGAAAAGATCAAGACACAGGACTGTGATGCCATAGCACTAAGGGCAACAGAGTGAGACTCTGTCTCACAAAAAAAAAGACATAGGACTGGAATTCAAAGGGCCACAGTGCACAGACTGTATCATGCTCTTATCTAATATTCTAGGTTTCACTGTAGTATCATTTGATGATCCTCCTAAAGCATACTTAAAACACAAATTACATAAACACGTTAATTCTCCATGATGAAACAAAAGAAATTTAACCTGGTCTGATAAGTGCTGGATCCAAAGTTTCTATTCGGTTTGTGGCCATAATAACTTTCACATCTCCCCTTGAATCAAATCCATCCAACTGGTTCAACAGTTCCAACATTGTTCGCTGAATTTCTCTCTCACCCCCAGAATTTGAGTCGTATCTTTGGGAAAGAAGAGCAGAGGGAGGAATGAAGACCCAACTGATCTGCTAATGGGGAATTACAGCAAAGACCTCATCATGACAGAACACCTCAACATTCCTTTCTCAGCTTAAACGTCACTTCCTTAAGTGTTCTAGCACAAGAATCAGCACCCCCTGCTATGGTCTGAGTGTGTCCCCCAAAATCTGTGTGTTGAAAATTCCCACTGTGGCAGTAGGGCAGAGGCTTATCAGGCATGGAGTCGTGCCTTATAAAGAGCTGGAGGGATCTAGCTTGGGCTTGTTATGCTCTTCAGCCCTGTGAGGACACAGTGTTTGTCCCTCTGGAGAAAAGAACAAACAAGGTGTCATCTTGGAAGCAGAGAGCAGCCCTCACTAGAGACCAGTGCCAGAGCCTTGATCTTGGACTCCCCAGCCTCCAGAAATGTGAGAAATGTATTTCCATTCTTTATAAATTACTTAGTCTGTGACATTTTGTTATAGCAGCACAAATGGACTAACACACCCCCTAGCCCATCAGCCAAGTTACAGATCATATTTTTCAGAGTAGTTTCTGTGCCTGAAATTGTATCATTTATTTTATCTCCATGTTTGGTGGCTGATCTCTCAACCTGACTGTGAGCACCTCTAGGGCAGAAACAGTCTTGCTCACAGTTGTGTCCCCAGAGTGCAGATTCAGGGTGAGCCTGGCTCAAGACATGGCTATTCACGACTGACCAATCTCGAGACTTTCACAGCTCCTAGGGAGTGCAGAGCCTAAAGCATCTACGGAGGGCAACGCACAGCAAGAACTGTGTCCGCAGGAAGAGCCCAGAGAGCATTCAGAGAAGAGCTATGCAGTACTGCCTCTAAACAACACAAAATAAGCATGAGAAACTCTACCTTTTTGTCCCAATGGCATCAATTTCATCAATAAACACGATGGAAGGTGCATGTTCTTCAGCAACTCGAAACAATTCCCGTACGAGTTTGGGCCCATCGCCTAGGTACTTCTGAATGAGTTCAGAGCCAACCACTCTCAAGAAAGTGGCCGAGGTTTGGTTTGCTACTGCTTTGGCTAACAAGGTTTTACCTATTTTAGATAAAAAGATAAGGTTTTAAGTTAAAAACGCTATCATTACCATCTTAAATGGACACCAAAATTGGACAGGCCCTACTGATGAAAGGCACACACCATTCAGGTGTCCTGACATTCTGTTCTCCTAAATAGGTAAGAGAAAATTTAGAAAAAGCTATCATGTTTTGATTACTTTGAACTGTTTTCCTAAATAGTTCTGATATCATGATAATGTCAGAAAATACTTTTTACTTGGTTATTTTCAAACCTTGATCCAAATTTTCCACTAAAAAACTATAAACTATAATTGCCTATAGGAAGAACTGCTCTGTACCAGTGATGAAATAAATCTCATTTTTTTTCTGGGTAAGCCTTTCTTGGGCCCCTTCAAAGTTGCATATATTAACCTGACTCATCCAGCCCAGCATTAGAGAACCAAATTAAACACCAACGAAATGATTGGTGATGAAAAAAAGGTCTGGGAGTCCTGCGTTTGGCTCTAAGGAGACACATTTAAGTGTTCCTGAGCCCCAGGCTAGTAGCGCCTGGTGCTACTGGAAGAGTAGTTTGCTGGGTGGGCTTGCTGCCAGCTCAGGCAGCGAGACCAGGACTAGCTCCTGATGGGAAGCTCAGGAGACTCTTCTCAGTCTGTGGCGAGCCTCTCTGAGGGAGAGGCAGTTCCTCCCACCTGTCTCAGGGAAGAGTTAAAACAACATTTCCAATATTGCTTTACTGCCTGCTATTTCTCTTTCAGGCCAAAAACAAAAGTCACCAAACACCCAATTTGAGAATTTTAGAGCTGTTAAGACCTGGGTAAGTCAGGACACAGGCAAGGGCTGGACAGGTGCTTCAAGACACAGAGGCAGTTACAGGCAGAACTGGCAGCCTCAGACCAGCAGAGGAGGAGGCTGGCTGGTGAGTGACACGGAAGACTTCATGGAAGTGGCAAGGCTGACAAAAAGCTAAGCTTTGCAACATTTAGCAATGATGTTCCCTTTAGTGAGACAGGCATAGTGGCAGGTGCAAAGGCTGGACTGTTCCCTGAAACCATCAATTAGGGATGGTAAACAGAAGACAAAGAGGACCTTTTAAGTGGATAAGATCTTACAGCCCAGAAGCAGCCAAGTGTAGCTACTGGGCTGCTTTACTGGCCAGAGAAACAAGTCTCCTACCCCTCCAATGACCCTGCCTGCCCAGTGATTTTTTACCGCAGCGCCTTTAGTGCCAGTGCCCTGCAGAAGACCTGCAGCTGAGGGTCTGGAGGCTGCATTCCAGCTCTAGCCCTGTTACCAGCTCAACTCCCAGAGCTACTAGGGCCTTAGGCTGGTCACTCGCCTTTCTGAAACATTTCCTAAGCTATAAGATGAGAGGCTGCAATAGAGTGATCTCTTCTAGCTCCAGGGCTCTGAGTACAGGTATCTCCCAAGTCCCTCCAGTGTGGGCACCCCTCAGCTAGCACAGATCCTCTTAGAAACACAGCATCAATTCGTCAAGCAAATGACTGCTCTTCCTTTGGAATTTCCATAGCGATGAACTGCTAAGTCCTGGGCTCTACAACTAACTCAGGTCAACTTATTGCATAATGAACCATATATATAAGTTTTTATCTTCAGTCACTTATTCTTCCAATATATATTTATTCAGTACTATGGGCCAGGAAAATGAACCTCATCTACACACCACAGAATAGAGCTTTTAAAGCAGCAGTTCTTAACCATGGCTCTGAGGCTTGACCACACTCCAGATGAATGTATCAGAATCTTTGGGGATGGGACCAGGCATCAGTATTTTTTTTTAAAGTTCCCTAGATGGTTCTAATGTACAGCCAAGGCTGAGCACCCCTGTTTTAAACTGAGGAACTGTGGTGTCCTCACTCAATGCTTTAGTAATTATAAATATCCCATGCTGCTGCTTAAGAGACAAGCTGAGTGCCTGCAAAGTGTCAAACAGAGCCTACCTGTGCCAGGTGGACCATAGAGAATGACTCCCTTAGGGGGCTTTATACCCATCTCTTCATAATATTCAGGATGGGTGAGAGGAAGCTCCACAGATTCCTATAGAAAACAAATACTTGGTAAAAGTGAAAAGCTTTCTTATTGAAATTATTAGATCTATTCATTGGCATCATGAGAATATCTTGCTTTCAATAAAGATAAGCAAAAATCTCAATTACTCTTCTTGAAGACCAGGTGCTTGACTTCCATTAGCAACAAGGCCATACTGAAGAGGATATCTGTCCTACCTGAGCTCCCAGCACCCACCCCTCTTCCTAATTGCACCCGATTTCTCTTTTACTTTCCAGTGGAAGTCAGCCTTGAGCAACATTTAAGGCTTAAGAAAGCTAAAATTCACCCTTTTCAATTAAACTACAGATAGGACAGGGAAAGTCTTCCTGATTGCTGTTCCCATCTAGGGACATTTTATGGCTACTTCCTAGCTGAGATCACCAGTGGAGATCTGTGATAGCTCTGAATGACTTCCCCATGAAGGGAAGAACATGCAGAGAGCTGACCCACCGCCATCCTCAATGACCACATCTCCCACAGCCCCCAGGACCACAGAGGGGCTGGGATTATGTTCTAGACCCCACTGCTGTGTAAGCGTGTGCAGGTACACATGCTACCTCCATAAAATACTGGAGGTTTCTAGATACCCACAGCTGAAGTCAACACAATTGGAAACATTATGTATTCACACACTACACGTTAAACATTACATATAAGAAGTATTAATTTGCAGCTGCTGCAGGCACTACCATACAATTTATTGTTATTTCTATTGCCTAACTCGGTGTCAACAAATAATACCAGAATTGGTAAGCTCTGAGTCAGCTACTGGCCTGATCAATAAAAACAAACAAACATGCAAAACAACTCCAGAGTACCCTAACTAGGACAGCAGTGAAAACCAAAAGTCTGAAGTCCTGGAGATGGTTCCCCATCATACCTTAATTTCCTGGATTTGGTTGTCCAATCCCCCAATATCAGCATAGGTCTCCTGGGGGGCCTTTTCTACCTTCATCACTGTGACCAGGGGATCTGTGTCATCCATCAGCACCCCTATCACAGCATGCACCTAACAGCAAATAGCAAGCTTTAACACATTGTGACCATGAGGTTCACTCAATCTGTTTATAGCAAAGCAATGCCAACCTCAGCATCTTTCTCCCCCCTTAGGAGTGCTTTGGCAATCTACTTCTATGGGACAGGCAGATGGATCTTAGAGGAAGGAGAAAGAAAGCACTCCTATGGGCTTTCTTAGAGACTATCACCTCACCTTGTGGTTGAGCAGGACCGAGCAGCCTGGTTCCAGCAGATCCTTATCTACAAATGAAAGAATGCTAACATAGTGTTCTGAGCCCACAGATGTAGACACAATGGCATGATTGTCATCAATGATCTCTTCCAAAGTTCCCACTGACATTGGGGTCCCTCTCAGATCATCCACTTTTGATCTTTCCTCCTATATAAGAAAATGCCAGGAAGAAAAAGCAAATTAGACTTAAAACGCAGATGATCCTAATAGTTCACTACATTTACAAAGCATGCTTTCTGATGCTTTTAAGAGGTAGCTAGGCTGGTACGGTGGCTCACACCTGCAGTCCTAGCACTTTGGGAGGATGAGGCAGGAGGATCGCTTGAGCCCAGGAGTTCAAGGATATGGTGAACTATAATGATGCCACTACACTCTAGCCCGGGCAACAGAGCAAGACCCTGTCTCAAAAAAAAAAAAAAAAAAAAAAAAAGCTAAAAAGCCTGGACAGGGTCAACTACTTGACTCTCATTTATTTGTTGATAGTTTTAGGTTCTAAATATTCAATTTGTAGAAAAAGAAAATTACGGTAACTTTTCAACTTACCTCTTGCTTTTCTTCTAATGGTTTCATTTGTTCTTGATTTCTAATGAATTCTTCCTCCATGAGAAGATAATCTTTAATTCTCTCTAATTTCAATAATTTTAACCGGCACTGAGTGTGAGGTGTCACTATAATTAAAATATAAAGTTTTATTATACTTGGAGCTTAAAGTTTGCAATCAAGGAAGTAAGTTTTATTTTCCATCTATGGTTTTTATTTTACTTTGATGCTTTTCTAAGAGAGCTTGCAAAACAGCTTTAGGTCACAGTGCTTTGTCTTCAACAAAAAGGACTGTCTTGGGGACCCACAGAAAACAGTGCCAGGAAATCTTGGTATCAGGCTTCTAATGTAATTACTTAAATAATTCTGAGACCCTATCAGGGGACTAGTAAGTCTTTTTTACTTGGATAGATTCTGAAAAATTCAAAGTCTGGTAACCCTAAGCAAGCACATGCCAAAAGGGAAAGGGGAGTCTGGCCATTATAAGCATGCATTTGAAAATAGGGGTGAGGCCTATGACCAAATAGCTAGTCCAAAACGACTTGCACTGCCTGAACAGTCTGCATACTTACAGAGGAAAAAATTCATTGATCCAATAGACAGTCTGGTTTATTTTTCCCCATAGGTGCTAATAAAAAGTTACATTTGTTGCTCAGGCGGTATACACTGTTGCAAGCTAGCTGTATACATACCCATCTACTTGTAGAATTTTGAAATATCAGGGATATTAACCCTCTTCATCACATACATGGCAAATATTTTTTCCACAATTTATTGTTTCTTTTGGCTTTGTTTTGAAGTCTTATGCCACACAGGAGTTTTATCATTTATATAGACCAATATGTCAACCTTTTCCTTTTATGATTTCTGGGTTTCCTCACTTAAGTGAAAAAGCTGCGTCTTCCCTAAGGTTAAATATATTCCTGAATTTTCATTTATTTATTTATTTTCATATGTATAGCTGTAATCCATCTGACAAGAGATCTAATTTCATTTTCTCTATAGACAAAAATTTTAAAATGCCATTTATATTAAATAACTCATCCTATTCCCCACAGAACTGAAATGTCACCTTTAACATATTAAATGTCCACATAACTTGACTCAATTTTTGGACCTCCTGCTCTGTTCTGGTGACCTATTGTCTCCTTCTGTATCAATACCATATTGATTCATTTGGTAGATTAATGACTGGTTTTACTATTTGACTCCCTTTGTTCTTAACTGAACAATATTTTTTTAAAAATTAGTTTACACATTTCTTTTTAATTTTTTCTTCTAAGTAGGGAGAGACATTTTTAGATGGGGTGAGGGAGGTATTTGAGCTGAAGCCTGAAGGGATGATGAGAAACAGGTCGCCATAAAAAGTGGGGGAAGGCTGAGCACGGTGGATCACACTTGCAATCCTAGCACTTTGGGAGGCCGAGGCAGGAGGATCATTTGAGGCCAGGAGTTCAGTACCAGCCTAAGAGCAGACCCCACCTACAAAGAATAGAAAAAATTAGCTAGGCATGGTGGCACGTGCCTGTATTCCCAGCTACTCGGGAGGCTAAGGCAGAAGGATCACTTGAGCCTGGGAACTTGAGGTTGCAGTGAGCTATGATGACACCACTGCACTCTATCCCAGGAGACAGAGCAAGACCCTGTCTCAATCACTCAATCAATAAAAATAACCAGTGGGGGAAGAACATTATATGTAGAGGGAAAACTAAGGGCAAAGGCCCTATTATGCAGAAGAGTCAAAAAACAAGGCAGGCAGTGTGACGGTGTGACAGACAAGCAAGGGGGATTGGCAGGGCTGAAGATGGAGAGGTGGGCTGGGTTAGGTCACCTGGTTTGAGTTATATTCAGCAGGAATCCATTGAAAAATTAAGTTCAGGCATTGCATGATCTGAATTTCAATACAATGGCATTTCATTTCATGAAATAAAGTGTTTCTGAGTTACTCAAATTCAACCTGGGTTTTGTAAGCTAAAACTACACTTTTAATACACTATAGGAGCTATTTAAAGAAAATTAATAGAACTTCTTAAAGTGAGACACTTGTATAATACTATATTTTAAAACAAACGGTAACTTGTATGTCAGCCCAGAGGAATGCCACACATTACAGTTAGGCAGAATGGGGTTACAATCACAGAGGTAGAGCTTCAACCACCCTCCTATTTTCTGTCCCTCCTTTCAGACACTCAGCTACGTGCACAGAGGTAGTTTTCCCTAAGAACTGAAAAGACAGCAAGGAGAAACCATGTCATTACCCAGTGGCAATTTACTGGCAGCATCTGGTCCTTTTGTTTTCTTCTTCTTTTTCCCCACTCTAGTTGGTACAGGAGGTTCATATTTCTTTTTCTTGTCCTTGAGTTTTTACAACAGCAGGGAAAAAAGAAAAAATCACACAGAAATCATATTAAAAAACAAATTTATTTCTGTACCACCACCATCTATTTTCAGGTGGCACAATTTTCCTTACCTTTTAGGATGCTACTAAAAACCTGTCCTTTTAAAAAATACTAGATTTTATATTCCTGTAATTTTAATAAGTAAATGTAATCTTTTTACCATACACATAAATGACAAGTGAGCCACCTTATTCCAATAAGCTATAGAGAAGTCAGAATTGAGTTCTATGCCAAAAAGTCTGAGTAATTTGAGACAATTCTTCACATTTCAGGATATTTAATGCCAAATTTATAGGCAGTTTACTTGAACAGTTCTGTAATGTTACTGCTTTACCTCCTAAATACCTATTTGATGGTTAGGTCAATAATCTTTTCTAAAACATGAAAAGAGTATTGTATCTGTAGGACAGGCTAGTTTAAAAAAAACTGCTGGATCATTTTACTTTTTAAAATTCACGTATCCCCAAAGAACTTCTTAGCTGAGACTTATGACATTTTCCACAAGCTGCTCACATCACAGTACATATCTGGCTGCTTACTTACCTTGTCATCCTTCTTGCCACCTCCAGGACCATGGCCACCACTCTGACTTTGACCCTGGGGGAAAAAAAGCAGACACAGATGTAAATTCAGAATATGATCACTTCAAAAGAACAGTGTTCTTTTTGTCCTGTGATTCTATATTTATTTATTTAATTTTTTTGAGACAAGGGCCCACACTATTGCCTGGGGTAGAGTGAAGTGGCTTTATCATAGCTCACTATAACCTCAAATACCTGAGCTCAAGCAGTCCTCCTGCCTCAGCTTCCCAAGCAGCTGGGATTATAGGGGCATGCCCAGCTAATTTTTATATTTTTCTGTAGAGATAGGGTCTCGCTAAGTTGCTCGGGCTGGTCTCAAACTCCTGGCCTCAAGTGATCCTCCTGACTCAGCTTCCCAAAGTGCTAGGATTATAGGCGTGACCCACTGCACCCAGCTTGTTTTGTGATTCTAAAACATGAACACTTTTTCCTCATTTTAACACTTCTGAACCCAAAATGTACCTTGCAGCCGATGTGTGCATTTAGTGTGGTAGAATTTCTTTTTCCCTGAAAAGCTGTTAAGGTATATTACTCATGCTCCTTGCAATCGACTGCATCTTAGAATTAAGAACAATTCTATTGAGAAGTAGATGTAACTAATGAGGCTGAGATTCTAAGATCACTCTCTCTTGACGGGAAGATATGGAGCTTGACATTCTTTAATATAACACTACCAGACTGAGGCTACCAAGAGTATATTTCATGAACTCACGCTATGAAAGCCAAGTCACTTTACATACTCAACAATCATTTATCAACCATTTACTCCTCCTTTGATAACACCAAGATCCAGAAGGCTTTCCTTTCAATAGCAACTCATCTGTCACTCACCTATAAAGCATGGGGCTCTCAGGCAGGCCTTTCTTCTCAATCTGAAAAGCTGTTATCACCTTAAGGTGTTAAAAACTTAGTGTATTAATAAGGTCAGTGGGATTTCTGATTTTAAAACAGACCCTTCAGTTATAGGACAATGCTTAACACAGAGGAACGTCTCAAAAATGGTGGCATTTTTAAATATGAGTGAACTCACTGATTAGAGGGGTCCACTCAACTCCCTCAAATCACCTCCAAGTAGGCACCTCTAAATACACCAATAGTTTCATTATCAAGATAAAACAACCATATCATGTTTACCTAACAGAGTTAATGTCACATATATTTACCCACATGCAAAATTCTTAAAACTTTGTGCTTTATTCTGAAGAAGGGAATTAAGGGCTCAGAGATGTTCTGGGTAACAGAATTAGTTATGCTGAAACAGGCCATCCAAGTTATAGGCCTTTAACAATTATTTATACCTCCTAAGGAAATGTGCTGATGGCTGGGGCAACCAGTGTTTGTGGAGTGCATACTATGTGCCCAACTCTGTACTAGGCATTTTGCCTTCCCTATCTCATTAATTCCATATAATCCTCCAAGGTAGGCGTCATTATCCCCACTTTACAGATGAGAAACTGCAACAAGCTTGAGAACATGGGCTATGGAATTAGATAAATCCAGGATTGAATACTGGCTCCATCACCAGTAGGCTATGGGATCTCGGATAAGTCAGGTCACCTCCTTGAGGTTTGGTGTCCTTTACCAGAAAGTGGGGGATCTAGCTCCCATCCAATGCTGGAAATGAGGTAACACATGTAAACCCCTCAGCATTTACTTGACTTAAGAAAGTACTCACCAGTATTGCTGGTGAGTAAGAAAGGGCAGGGTCCGGACTTTAACTGTCAGTCTGGTTACAAAATCTGGGCTCTGAAGGAGTCCTAGTCCATTTTGGTTCAGTTCTTCACTCTCTTTTGTCTATTTCCTATCTCCATTTCTCAACCTCTGTTTTTGTCCAGGCTATTGTCTTTTTTTGGACTCTAGCCTCCTGATTGAGATTCGTGGGTCCACCTTCTAAAACAGCTGATTCTTATTCTTTTGTTCTCCTCTTCAACTGCTCCTTAGCATTTACGGCATAATGTCCAAACTCCTTAGTTTGGCATGCCTGGCCCCTGCCAAACTGACTACAACTAATCTTTCCAGGTTCATCTACCTTTCACATGATCCTCCAAGTTTGGTGCCAGTGGAACACATTTTCCCGAATGAGTTTCACACTTCTTCACCTCTGGGGCATTTTATGTGTTTCTCAGTCTCAAATAACAACAAAGCACATCCATTATTGAGCCCTTACTAAATGCCAAGCAATGTGCTTAACGTTCTTGGAGTAATCTCAATTCTTATAAACACTTTGAGATTGGTGCTATCACTACCTCTCATTTACAGACAAGAAAAGCAAGACCCAGAGAGGTTAAGTGACTTGCCTATTGTCACAAAGCTTGTCAGAGATGGACCCGAGAATCATGGTCAGGTCTGCTGGATACCAAAACCTGGGTGTTGCTCTACTGCTCTAGAAAAGCCTGACAAGGTTCATGTTCCAGCACAGGCACTTACTGTGTTTCAGTCTCTTCTTTGGTAAAATAAAGACAATAACAATTACCTCAAGGGACTGTTGTGAGGAGTAAATGAGAAAATGCTGGAAAAACAGTTGGCATATACCTAGACTACTACTCAAGTAAGACCTCTCCGTGCTCCAGCCTTCCTGCCCTTCATGACACAGGCTAAACACATTCCCACCTCAGGCTCTTTGCACGCGCTGTTCCTTCTGCCTGAACCACGTTCCCCTCAGATACTTGTACAGGTTACTCCCTCAGTTTAGGTCTCCGCTTAAACATCACCTCCTCGGAGGGACCTTTGCCGACACTCTATCAAAAACAGCCACGCCTCGGTATCCTATCCCTTTTTTATACAACAGCCATATAACAATGGCCACACCATCCCACCCCACTCCACTCCCTGACCTCATACTACGTGTTTGTTTGTGGTCTGCTTTCCCCTCTAGAACTTAAGCTCCACCAAGGCAGGGTGAGCATCGTTCCTGCTCACCCCCTGTATCCTCAGTGCCTAGAACGAGCCTAGCCGAACAAACAAAAGGCGGGTACTCAATAAACACTTGCTTAATGAATTAGTGAATCAACTGCTAGCCGTTTTTATTATTACTAATGCACGCGGGATCTTTCCCTCCAAGGTCCGCCAGTCCTAACAG
>CAUYRT010016486.1:0-25425 GCA_963574885.1 Lepilemur ruficaudatus | reverse complement strand
ATGTTTTTCATTTAACAAACCCTCATAGAGTACTCAGGGATAAACTAACGAGATGAACTCATTTAACCCTCACAAAACCCTAGGAAGTGGCTGGACGCGGTGGCTCACGCCTGTAATCCTAGCACTCTGGGAGGCCGAGGCAGGTGGATCGCTCAAGGTCAGGAGTTCGAAACCAGCCTGAGCAAGAGCGAGACCCCGTCTCTACTTAAAAATAGAAAGAAATTAATTGGCCAACTAAAAATATATAGAAAAAATTAGCCGGGCATGGTGGCGCATGCCTGTAGTCCCAGCTACTTGGGAGGCTGAAGCAGAAGGATCGCTTGAGCCCAGGAGTTTGAGGTTGCTGTGACCTAGGCTGACGCCACGGCACTCACTCTAGCCCGGGCAGCAGAGTGAGACTCTGTCTCAAAAAAAAAAAAAAAAGAACACAATGAGAGCCTGTCCTTATGGTATCCTTTTTAGCAATACCCACCTTCCTCCCTCCCCCGTATTTTTAAATGGTCAATTTGTTTGTACTTCCTTGCCCCCTTTCCTAGTCTCCATCCATCTGGTGACTGGGTTCCCTGTGCCCACAGTGCCATCTAAATCTTCCCACAGCACTGACGTAGGTGTCTAATCTATTCCCCTAAGTGGCACTCCAGACTCTAAAATCATTCCGATCCATTCCCTTCCTTCCATCACCCTAAATGCTAATCTGATTGATCTGATCTCAGCCAGGTATTAAGGAGCAAAGACATCCTCCTGCCAATACTGATGCATGAAGATCTGATCGTCCCCTAGTCTCCTAAAAGACATTGATAGAGCACTTTCCCCCAACCCCAATCCTTACCATATTTAATTAAGAAGCTCTGTTTGTCCTATAAGGGTGAGGCCACATCGCTGTAAGTAGGTAAGTCTCACCTGAAAAGATAACTTGTCCCAGGTGAAGAATCATATGTTCCAAACTAAACACCAGAAGTGGATGTGTAAGCCCTTAGCTTTAATTAGGCAGGACCGGTGACTCTTCTGCCCTTGGTGGGTCTAGACGGGCAGCATTCCTGAGTGGTTGATGTTAAAGATGTGTCGCATAAGCAGGATAGCAGTTCAAAAGTTAAGACCCGGGGAAGGCCGTTTTTCCCCTAGCAGCCATACAAAATGAGACCCAGAGTTCTAGCTGTATTTAACAAACTTGACCCTTTGTTAAAGGCTGGGATGGAAGTGGAAATGGAGGGCTGGGGATACTAGAGTCCAGAGAAAGGGAAAGGTTCTTCCCCTCCTCCAAAGGGCAGCTATGATGCTGAGAGTCTAAGGCTGCTCCGTCAGTCCATGACTCCTCACCCAGTGCCAACCTTGGCAGTTTGGGTTTTTGTTGAGGAAGGCAACATTTCCTTACTAGTCATGAACAAAAAATGAGGCCAGGTGCAGTGTCTCTCACAGTAACCCCAACATTTTGGGAAGCTGAGGCTGGAGGATTGCTTGAGCCCATGAGTTCAAGGTTATAGTGAGCTGTGAGCTGTTATCCTGCCACTGAACTCCAGCCTGGATGACAGAGCCAAACTGTCTCAAGGGGACAAAAAGGGCCGGGCATGGTGGCTCACGCCTGTAATCCTAGCGCTCTGGGAGGCCTAGGCGGGAGGATTGCTCGAGGTCAGGAGTTCATGACCAGCTTGAGCAAGAGCAAGACCCTGTCTCTACCAAAAATAGAAAAAAATTTGCCAGGCCTGGTGATGCGCACCTCTAGTCGCAGCTACTCCAGAGGCTGAGGCATGAGGATCATTTGAGCCCGGGAGTTTGAGGTTGCAGTGAGCCATGATGATGCCACTACACTCTAGCCTGGGGCAACAGAGCAAGACTCTCTCTCAAAAAAAAAAAAAAAAAAAAAAAAAAAAAACAACTTTCAGCTGGTAGGACTTCAAGTATTGTTACAAAGATGTGAAAACAGACGGGACGGTATTTTGGGGGAGAGGAACTACCCCTCTTTAGTCTGAGAGAGTTGACTCCCTTAAGCTGTTGTTCCTCGTTTTAGCTGCCTCTCCTCCTCTTTTGAACCCACATAGTCTCCCACTAGAATTTTCCACAGCATTGGCAGGGGAGAAGGCTGTCGAGGAGGAGAAGGTACAAGAATTGCTTCTATAGGGAGTTTGAACGTCAGGGAAATGCCTAAAGCTGCAACTTGGACCAAAGTAGGAAGCTGTTTTCTATGTATATTTATGTTCTTAAATTAGTTGCTTGGGGGTTTTCTTGAGTTTTTTTTACATTTATCAGAATTGTCTTCCTGGCTAATATTAAGCAGCAGTTTTGGATATGCCTGAGAGATTGAATACTAAAGCTGTAAATAGAGTATCTTTCGATATTCTTTTGTTTGATTGGTTTTTGTTTTTTGCATTTTTAAATTTAACTGTAACTTCTAGGATGTTAGTTTTTCAGGAAATTCGGGGTTGAATTCTTGATCTTTTTCCCAAAGATATTCTCACGTCTTGTGCTATGTTAAATTGTCCATTGTCTCAAGAATAAAGAGGTAGAGTAGTCTAAAATCTCATGGTGATATATTGTTTAAGACAACTTTTGTTATCTGCCCTAAGAAATAAGAGCAGTGATGACAGTAATATAAAATTTTCTGGTTCTAGAACGTATTGTGCATGCTTATAATATTGTTAATAAAATTTTCCTAATCTAATACAACTAAGCAGTCCAAATCTGGATTTAAATATCCTTATTGACTCACAAAGTGAAATTCTCAATATTCAACATTGATGTCTTTTTAATATTGATGTTGGCAATTGTTAGACTAAAAGAAGAGGTGCTGGTAGAGGAGTAGAGTGGTATCAGAAAGATCTGATTTGCCTGTCTGACGAGACAGAAAATAGAAGATTAAACTATTGACATGAATTGTGGTTGGGTTGTACTAAGTAGATGTCTTTTGTCTTAGTTCTTACCTTCCCTCCTTAAGGGTATATACTCTCCTCATTATGATACAGAAAGGACTAGTACCTTGGATCCACCTGGCTTACGTTTTTATTTCACTTGGTTGTACATCCTCCTGAAATTGGGACTGAGATATAACCATCCTGGTCAGATCGAAACTGAGGCAGGCAGCTGAAATGACCGTCCCCGAGTTAAGGGTTTTAGCCCTCCCCTCTCATTTGGTAGCAATCCCCATAACTTTTAGCAAAACATTAGAGCAGCTGTTCCATCTACAGTCAGAGGCTTTGATGTTTTTAGTGTGGATTATTTCCTAATCTCATAGACCCACATAGAATGTAGGTAGAAACAGTACAACTTGACATTGATTAAACTGAAATTCTAAAACCCACAGTACCTATTAACATGATCTCTTTGGCTACTCCAGTGACAGAAGCTTCTCTCTCATGTGTCAGAAGTTTTCTGGAACTGAGTGCTTAGATACCTTTAGAGTTAATGCCAACCTCTGTGCTAATCTTCCATCTCCTTTTCCTCCTAACAGCTGTCACTGAAGTGTAGAGCTCCTGAAGTCTCTCAATACATCTATCAGGTCTACGACAGCATTTTGAAAAACTAATAGACTGGTCCGGTACCCCCCAGTCACCCTGGGATCGGTGCAAGCCAAGAACTCTTAACTGGAAGAAACTGTATTGCTGTGTAGAATATGAACCGAAACACACTGAGGCCACCCACCAAGGTAGTGACTAGTCTAACCTGTGCTAACGTTAGGGCACAACCTGTTGAATAGTTTTAGCTTCCTGTGAACATTTGTAACCACTGCTTCCATCACCTCCCACCTCTTGCCACCCGTTGCTGCTATCTGTCCTTACTTGTGGGCTTCTCCATGCTATGCCAATGACTGGCTTTTTCTACACCCTCTTTTGAGTGTAGTTTGATATTTTGTAATCGAGAGCTCATTTCAAGAGCAGAAAAAGACAACAAATATTAAAGCAAGGAAAAGTGTCACTGAAACATAAACTGCACTTTATTGTTTTATATTTTTGTACATATGAGAAATTGAGGGAGTAACGTAACCAGTAGAAAGTGTTAAAACAACGGACTGTCATTAACCACATAGTCCTGGAGAAAGAGATCAGTTACCTGCCCTACCCTTTTCTGGGTTCTCTTATCTGTGGCAACCTTGTCCCTGGTCATTGGGATTTTCCCTTTTTTTCTCTCTCTCTGCAAACTCTTTGTCCTTGGCCAAGCCTTCATGCTGCCCCCCATTCCATATCATCATCTCATTTGATGGCTTTGCAGCTGGGCACAGGGATCTTTCTTGAACGACGTTTCAGGGTGCAGGAAGCATGGGGCCTGTCTCCACCAAAGCTGAGAGAAGTTACAACTTACTACATTCCTTTCCCCTGAACCAACCCACTAATAACACTGATGAAGGAAACGGGAACCAAAATGCCATCCATCCTGTCACCCCCTTCCCTGTGTTTCTTAGGTGCAATTCAGATCTAAAGTCATAGAGTTTTAGAATTGAAACAGAGTAATAACTTACCCAACCCTGTTTTTCTGTGAAGGAGAAAGATAAAAGGCAAGAAAGTTATTGCCCAGCCTGTCAGCTGTTGAGCAGCAGAGCTAGACCAAGTCTCCCAAACCACCACCACTAGGGTTTTCACTGCAGAACTCTCATTGTTTTTCCCTCAATGCCTTCTTCTTGCTTTTTCTGTGCCTGCTTTGCAGCTCTTCACATCTCCATACTGATTTGGGCACCCCAGTCATTGGCATCAGGTGGCCGCAGAGTATCTTTTCAGTTACTTGAAGGTAAATGGAGATGCCAGAATGAAGGAGTAGCTGGCGTTCCCCAGTGCTTCTGGAGCCACAGTTCTTGAGGCCAGCAGAGTGGGTGCAGAGATGAAGTGAGCTTAGAGATGTCAAAAATTCTCTTTATCCCTTCAGCTCTCTGATCTGCTCTTTATCCATGTTATTTAGACTTCAAGGCAAATTAAGAACATCCCAGAGGGTCAAGCAATTCTTGTCATCTCTGAAAAGACTGGGAGATGTGAAACCCCCCCTTCCTCCCCAACACATTGGATATGATTTGTCAAAGAGCGCTTTGTGCCCAAAACACCAACCTGTTTAGCCATGCGCACACTGTTTGATCTGTGGGCACTTGTGACAGGGCCCATGACTAAGACCACTCTTCTCAAATGCCCCTGCTCAAATCAGAGGCCTCATGTTGGACTCAGATCGAACTCACTGGACACAGAGAAGGAATTATGGAAAACAAGAGCAAAAACTAACCCCCAGCCCTGTCTGAAATGACCCTGCTTCATACCAGTTGCAAAGCTTGAGGAGAGCGGGTCCTCCTAAGCTGTTTCTTAAACCTTCAGAATGTCCAAGAGAAGAAATACTGGGGTGGGGGAAGGAAATATGCCCCTCGCTCACCACCTCTCAGGCACGTGGGCGATAGGAAGTAGCACAGGACTGTGTGTTGGAGGTGGACAGTTTGGTGACGTGGGGGGTGGAAAAGCAGGTTGATAAAGTTCCCTTGTTAGGGCTCATTCATGAAGTTGGTTGGATACAAGCAGTGAAGAAGGTTCACAGTACAAATACTGTGTTCTCATCTCAAAGCGAACTCATTCCAGAAGGAAGAGAATGTCAGGGCAAGCATACAACACAATTTTGTACCAGGATATGTCCCTCAACCCCTGAAACTAGGCTGCTCTCAGCCTCCCACCAGTGATGGATAACAGCTGCTGTTCTCAGCTGACCTGAATGAGCCAATCCATGAACTCTTTGCTCCCTGAGGAGGCTGCCTCCCATCGCACCCCTGAGCAGGGGGAGGGAAGGGTTCCACTTCACAGAAAAGGACCTCTCCTGAAGAGACAGGACCCATTGCCTCCACCACAGCTTCCCTTTTGGCCCATTCCAAGCTTGGCCACACTGGGGGAGCAGGGTGGAGGTTGCCCTGTATCCCCCTCTCCTTCACCTGAGTGTATCTTTGTACATCAGCTGGCATCATACAAAGGGCAAGGGAAGCAAACACCCAGAACTCTTGCTGGTCGGAGATTCCCTGAGTGTCCTCACCCAAGCCAGTTCCGTGTGTCTGTGTTGTGAAGCGTGGGACTCTGGAGAGAATGGGGGAGGGGGGAAGGGTAAATGTTGCCCTAAGAATGCTTCTCATTCTTCTGTTCTTGTTGGGATCTGTTCTTGGGGAGGGTGGGGGCTGGGGGAAGCTTGACCTTGTGTCTTCGTCAATAAACTCTCATTTACACAAAATGAAGTTTGTGGTATGTACTTTGTTCCCAGAATTGATAGTCTAGGACAAAATGCAGCTGGCCAGGGGAGGGACAGAGCATTAATAACCACTCTATTAAAACTTTTCTGTTTGACTGCCCTAGCCCTCCCAGGGATTCAACCAAATGAAATTAAGATTGACTCGAGGAAGAATCATACATCTTGTGGAGGCTCCTGTTGACCAAGCCCTAAGCCACCACCACCACTACAGGCATCTCTCTGCAGGCAGGGGAGTGCTCAGAGGAGCTAATCCATCTTCCCTGGCAGGTCCCCTGCGGCGGGGCCCAGGCAGATGGTCCCAAGGGCACTAGCAGCAGGTTTTTTCTGATCTGTGGGTCAGCAGCCAGCCAGCGGGGCATCTCATCAGTTTCCTATTACCCAGGACATCTCTCTCATCTCTCAATTTACAAAAGCCTCTCAGACCTGGGCTCAGAACCAGCATAGTCCCAACCAGAGAGAAGTAAAGCTTCCCAAGGAGTTCAAGTCTAGTGACCTGCATTTGTGTTGCGGGGCACACGACCCACAGGTTTTGTCAAGACAGAGGGCCCTGCCCCTGCGTTCTGAGGAGCTGACAGCTGCTGAAATCTCCCCCAGCCTGGAGTGGGGGAAAGAAGCTGGACTGAGGGACCCAATACCAAGAGTCGCTGAACCTCTCTCACCACTAGAGTGTAGGTAAAACACTCTGCACGGTGCTTGGCACCAAGTAGGTGCTCGGAAACAGCAGCTGCCTTTTGTCCAAACACCACGAACAAACTGCCTTTGGCAGCTAGGAACTTTGTGGTCGTCTCCATGTTGCCAGGCTACGGTTAGCCCAAGCTATAATAGAAATTACGGTTGGGGAGGAGTGGGGTTAGGGCCAAAGATACGCACAGGGGCCTTACTGAGATCTAACTAGGGTCACCACTTAAGAGTGATACCGGTTTGGGCAAAGAAAGTCCCTAGGTAGAGCCTCTCAACTGTTAGGTGCATGTTAATATTACCTGGAGAGCTTTCACAAAAAGACTGATGGTTCTATTCAATCGGTCTGAGATGGGACCTGGGGGAATCTGCATTTTTAAAAACTCTCCAGGCATTTCTAATACGCAGCCAGGGTAAAAAAATCACTGCCGGAGGGAGAGGCTCACACCTTTTCACCTACTTCCTCTTCTAAAGTAATACTCATGTTCTGTGGCAGTTGAAAAATGGTTAAAGCACTTCCATGTACGTGATACCTGCTTATTCCCTTGCCTGTCTTGTGAATTTAATATCCCCACATCTTCTAACTCCCTCTCTGTCATTCCTGCTACACTACAGCTTCCTCCTTCGTTCCACTGCAGACTTCTGTAATAGGCCACATCCTGCTCTCGGCCACAGCCAGCCTTTTTGAACCCTCAGGATACCAGTACGTTCAGGGCATACTGCCCCAGACTTTCACCTGAGGTTGCACTGTCCTCTGCCGCTAGAGTGGCAACTAGGAAGTTCTGGGATCTCAGGTACGTTGTTTCTGAGGTCAGAAAACAGCTGAGGACTGCCAGGTTTGGGCCTTCCTACTCCCACTTCCTGCATTAATGCTTTTTCTGATTTTACTTGGACCCAGATTTCTTTTCCCTGCCACCCCCAGCTCCAGGAGGCAAGAGCCTGTTTATTTTAATACCTGGTATGGCACTTGAAAAAGATCACACCTCCCCCGTTGTTACCCATTTCTATCTCCTGAACACTAATCCTAGAATCCCAACCAGCCCCCAGACATGTTATTAGCAACAAGGATGTTTCTTGAAAAGTTTCCGAGTTGGCTCCAAAGTTGCCATCTCAGTTTCTCATTTAGCTTTTGCCCTGCCGTGCTGGATGCTGCCAACAAGGGGAAGGCTAATTTGGGGGGTGGTTAGACCCAGATTCTCAGTTGGAGAAGCTGCTTTCAAGGGTTTAACTTCCAGGAGCATCGTTTCGACATGAGATTGCCATCTCTGGGATCCTTTCTCCTTCAGGCAGGGCCCCAGCGCTCTGGAGCTGAGAGAACTCCACTCACCCCACTTCTCCAACTGTGTAGGTGTTAGCGGGTGATGCTCAAGTCTAGCCTCTGGCTTTCCCTCCCTCGTTTCATTCACTTTCCACGTACTGTCAGAGACTCCAGGTCTGGCCAATCAGCCTCTGAAAGCTCAGCGGGATCTTCAGCTATGCTGAAGCAGGGTCAGAGGTAGTCTTACTTCACGTCCAGGCCTCAGCTGCTGCAGGTGGGCTCGTGAGTCTGATCTCCTGGGACCTGTGCTGGCAGCTCAGCCATCAGGCCGCCTCAGCACATGCACACCCGCCTAAGTCTCAAGGTTAAGTCAGACCCAAGGATGGGGCCTCTCAAACCTTTCCACAAAGGTAATCCTAGTGACTCTCAACAAACCATAATGACTTAACTGTTTTAAATTCAAGCAAATTTTCCACGTTATATAGATACTATCGCTATTATTTTTTTTCAATAAAAATAATGCTTTGGGTGACCTACCACTGAAGGCCAGTATGAGGTCCCATCATTAACCTATAGCTCTGTGTTCCCCTAGTAACTGAAAAGCTTCTGAGAAGCTTGGCCCCAAGGTGTGAGTGTGACCATTGCACGATTTCTTATTTCTAGTCCACACATTGGGCTGAAATGGAACCAGAGTGGAGAGCCACAGCCAGGGGGAGTGGGCATACAGCCTGGGATCCTCGGACAGGGTAAGGATTAAAGACATTCAGATATGGTGGGGGCTAGTGCCCTACATGATTTAATCACAGTAAGAAGTTCTTAGTGACCCCATGTGATCCCACAGGGCCAGCTAAAATCTGACCCAAAAGTGGCACTCCAGGAGACCAAATCCTTCCTAGCCTTGTACTTGCTTTCAGCTGCTGCCCTGCCCCTTCTCATACCCCTATCGCAGCCCTCTGGGCCCACCTACAATAAATGGAACTGCTTCCATAGTGGAGTTCAACCTCCCCTACGATGACCATGTGTCCCTAAAAAGACAAGAATAAATGCAGGCCACACACTGAGACTTACTATATGACAGGTGTTGCCTTAAGGACTTGACACACCTAGGCTCATTAATACCTTGTCAACAGCAGTGGAGGACAGCTAATTATGTCTCCATTTGATAAATAAGGAAAATGAAGAGTTCAAGTTATTTGCCTTCAGTCACAATACTAAGTGACAGAGCCAGGATTTAAATCCAGATCTGTCTGATTCTAAAGCCCAGGTTCATACCCACTATGCTTCCTCTCTGGAAGGAGAGAGAGGGGAGCAATTGAGAAAGTGCCCAAAATTCAGACCCCGAAGGAAGCAGGAAAACTGGATTCCAGGAGGGAACAAGAGCCCACAGTAGTAGAAAGTCTCAGTGGAGGATGCAGGGTCCCAGGGGCAAAAACACTTGGATATCTCTCAGAGCTCCCTGCTCCTCCTCCCTCCCACTCTGAAGGCTCTAAATTGCAAGGGGACCAAGGGCTACTCTGCTTCAAAACCCTTCAGTGCCTTCCCATCCAGCAGGGCTGGATCCAAGCTCCCTATCCTGACAGGCCCTTTGTGACCTCACAGTAGCCAACCTGTTGGCCTCTCCTCTCGCCATGTTTCCAGCCTCAAGAGCCCCTGTCTGGTTCCTGGACTCACTTCTCAAGCCTCTGTCATTGCTCCCTACTTCTTTTGCCTACAGTCCTGTAATCTCCCGGCACTCAGCCCCCATCTACCTCTTTCAAGGTTGCTTCCTTGAAAGTTGCCTCCTCAGAATCCTCCACTGATCCTCTAGCGAGTTGACCCACTTCCTCTGCCCTTCCCCAGCGCCTTGACTTTGCACAAAGCATGTTTTAGCATTGTATGCCTTTGGTCTCACACTGGACTGTGAGCCTCCTGCCAAGCTCATCAGTGGCTGCCCAGCTAGTGATTCTCAATCTTCGTATTCCACATTTTGCTTCGAAGTAAGACAAGCTACTTAGCCTCTCTCGGCCTTAGCTATCTCATCTGTAAAACGGGGAAAACAGAATCTCTCTCTTAGAATTGTGAAGATTAAATTTGAGGATGCCGGGAAAGCTCGTGGCCTAACATGCTGTCTGGGACAATCAACGTTAGCTATTGACGATGAAGTGACATCGATGATGATTGTTTTAGAATAAACACATGGGCGATTTTGCCTGGAATTCTGGCAAATGCTGGTATCTCCCAGTCTGGAGAGGAGAGGAGAACAGCAGTTTTAGGGGAATGGAGGTCATGCCTTGGCAGGGAATCAGCTTTACTTTGCACCAGCTGGGTCTGCCTTTCTCCACCGCAGTGAAGGACGACAGTGACCACCCTTTGCTCAGTCCTGGGGTGGGGGCGGGGAAGGAGCAGAGCCTGGATTGTCTCCAACACACAGCGTGGGCCACACAGGGGGCGCCTGCAGGGTAACTGCCAGACTGCCTTGTGGAGGTCAGAAGGCAGAGGGGCAAGTGAGGCCAGGAGTCGGACTGAAGCAAAGGCCTTCAGGGCCTTTCTGGTGCCTTTCTCCGGCTCCTCCAGGTTAGAGGTCATCCTCGCAGGGAGAGTCTGCAGGGCTGTGAAGGTCGAGGCAAGGGACTGAGGGAGAATTCGTCCAGGGCTGTCCAAGCGAATATGTCAGGCTCAGGGACCCAGCGGAATGCCAGCCCGCCCCCTCCCCCTCCTCGCTCTCCGGCGCGAGCGGGCGGCGCGCTCCGGAGGGACAGCTGGGGCTGGAGGTTCTAGCCCCTCGGCGGCCCGCACTGCCCCCCCCCGCGCCCGCCCTGAGCCCGCCCCACCTGGGCAGCCGGGGGCGCCCCCACCTCTCTCCCCCCGGGCGGGGGAGCCGGGGGGCAGCGCCGGAGCCCGGGGGGAGCACAGCCCCGCCGGCCGGCCGGCCAGGGCAGGGGGCAGCTAGGACGGCCCCGGGTAAGCGGCGGGAGGAGGGGGCGGCGGGCGGGGCGGGGCCGGCACGGGTCGGGCCGGGGGCTGGGGTGCGGAGGGGCCGGCCGGGGCGAGGGTCGTCCGGGGCGAGGAGGGAGGAGGGGGCCGGCGGGCTGGCGAGGAAGCGGCGCGGGGCGGCCACGTGAGAGCTGGAGCTGGGGGCGGGGGTGCCCGCAAGGTGTTGGAGGCGGAGAGCGAGCCGGGCTTCTGCATCCCCCCAAACTCCTACCAATCAGGTCATGGGGAGCCCAGCATCTTGCGTCGCCCCCCAGGCCACCCCCACGCGAACGTGGTTGGAACAAACAGCTGGCGGACGTGTGACCCGGCCCTTGGGATCGGCGAAGCCCACGCCCTCAGTCAGGGGCAGGGACCCAGGTGTGCAGGCAGAGGGAAGGGGACAGGAACCAGGCTTTGGCCCCTGAGTGTGTGTGTCCCCGGTCTCTTGCCGGCGCTGTCTGCAGACTCACTGCAGAGCGCAGGCCTTGGGGAGGGAGCACTCAGGGGCCTGGGCCCTGCTCCTTGGGACAGCCCCCTTCCATCCCCACCCAGCCAGGGGTATTGGATTAATATATGCTGAGACCCAGGACCTCTGCCTGGGAAGGAGGGGCACGGATCACCTCTGAGTTGGGGACGGGGCCACACTTAGGCCTGGTAAGTTCCAGGAGGCTGGCCCCAGCTCAGGGGCCTCTCTTGCACCCCCTCCCTGGCTCCTGGGCTGTGCCACGCTTTCATTTCCCTGCTACTCCCCAGGAAGGGCTGGTTTCCCTAGGTAGGGAGTGTGGTGTCCAGGAAAATCTGTAGGTAGGGTACATCCTGGAAACCTCTGAGTTGCCACACCCAGAGAGAGGCCAGGACTCTTGCGTTCCTTGCCCTCTCTTCCTCCCCTAGGACTGCCCCCTCCCCACCTGCTTGTGCTGGTTATGTAATTAACCCAGCTGAGTCTCTCTGCCAAGCTGGCAGTGGCCGGGCATGCCTGAGGGGCCTATATGGAGGGGTGGGATTGATACTTCCCCTAGTCGGGAGCCCATGTAAGTGTAGAAGCACCTGTTGGAAAAAGGACACTGCATGGAGCAGAAGGAAATCCTGATCCTTAGTCTTAGCTGACAGCTCAGCTGGCTATGAGGTCTTCAGTAAGTCTTTGGTTTTTTATTTTTAACTGTCAATAAAATGAGAATCTCTTACTACATGTATGTGAACACTACATGTATGTGAGCCCAGGCGACAGTGGATGGTGACCCCTCCTAGGATTGCTAGGAGGTCCCATTGAGACCGTGGAAAACTTTAGATGGATGAAAGAGCCCTGTGCATAATAATGACCACTGTTCATTGAACACCTCCTCTGTGCCACTCACTGAGCAGGACATGCACCGTATGAAGTGTTGCCTCTAGATGAGTGGCAGAGCTGGGAATCAAACCCTGAGGGTTCTCACTTCAAATCCTGCCCTTTATTTGCTCTGCTGTATGTATACTTACTCCATGGATTGAGTTCTCTGAACCAGGACAGCCTGAGGGACATTCAGCTGTGGAGTGTGCCTATGTGGAGGGAACACGCATCCACTGGAGCAGCATGCACACACATGCTAAAAGCATGGCCCTGTCGGAATCCAACAGATCCACCTGCCCTGGACCTATTTAGCAGGTGCTGGTATCTCCCTCCTGGGAATCCAGACAGGAGGTCTCAGGCATGTACCAGCCTCCCTGGTCACCATCCCCAGCAGAAGGAGAAAGGTTCTCTCTTTTTCCTGGCTAAGAGATTTACTTTGATTATCTCAGAAATAGGGGCTATTGACCCTGTTTTACATATGTGCAGAGCTTGGCCCAGAGTGGGCAGGGGTGATTTGCCCACTGACCCACACCTAGGACACGTCAGAGTCGGGGTATATAGTCAAGCTCTAAAATCATTGAAACCGAGCAAGCAAGGAGCTAATGAATCCATTCCAAGGTCCAGTCCCCTAGCACCCTCTTCCTGGCACCTGCTGTGTGCCAGGCCCTCTGAGCTTCAAAGGATGCCAGAGAATGAGACTCAGCCCTTTGTCTGTCACATTCACCAGCTAGGATCACTACATTTGAAAGTTGGAAGTGCTGTGATATTGTAGAAAGGAGTAGCTGCCATTCCCAGCTGTGTGACTTGGGGCGTACTTCCTACTTCTGAGCCTTCTCTCTAAAGTGGGGAGTAGCACTACCCATCCCTTAGGGATATTGTATTGCTCAGGGATAACCACAGGACATGCCACCAGAGTAAATGGTCAACAGCATTGTGCTCGAGAGCCCCATCTAGTGCAGGGTTCTGGATTGGGGGCATTTGGAAGTAGGGGAGCAGTTTGGGTCATTGTGGTGACTGGAGGCTGCTGCTGGCAGCTACCTCCTGGGAACTGTGGAAGGAAAATGCCCTGCAGTGTGTGGGCGGTCCTGCACAATAAATAATTCTCCCCCTACAGAATGCCGGGAATGCCTCCCCTGAGATGATGAGACTGAGACAGAGGAGTTGCTCTCTTGTCCAGGCTCTGTGGGAAAGTCAGGATTTGAACCTAAGTCCAGTGCTGTCTGCACTCTGCTCTGCAGCCTACCTTGGTTGGGGAGTCGGATCTGGAGAAAAATCAGGTCATGATATAAGTCAAGAAAGATCCATTCCCACTAGTAGGATGGCCAGAAAAAATGGAGAAGTTTTGGATAGGTGGAGATAGGGGTTCTGGGAGAGGGAAGGCATTCCAAGAGGCACTAACAGTTTCAGCAAAGTCCCACAGGTGGAAAAGTGCAGGACGTGTCTGGGGATGAGCCAGTGCACTAAGCCCACCTCTTATCCCCACAGTCCAGGTGGAGGCCGCAGAGGGCCCAGGGTAAACAGAGGCAACAATGGTTGGTCCCGACGGTGGCTGAGCCCCCAGCCCCTGGAATATGCAGCCCGGGGGAGCCCCAGGCAGCGGCAAGGACGCGGTGGCGGAGTGGGGCGGAAGGCATGGTCTCCACCTACCGGGTGGCCGTGCTGGGGGCGCGTGGCGTGGGCAAGAGTGCCATCGTGCGCCAATTCTTGTACAACGAGTTCAGCGAGGTCTGTGTGCCCACCACCGCCCGCCGCCTCTACCTGCCTGCTGTCGTCATGAACGGCCACGTGCACGACCTCCAGATCCTCGACTTCCCACCCATCAGCGCCTTCCCTGTCAACACACTGCAGGTAGGAGGGCCCTCGGGGCAGTGGGCAATGGGGAAATGGAGGGGTGGGGGAGGAGGAGATGGACTCCAACCGGCTCTAGCTCCAGCCCTATTGCCAGGGCCCCCTGCTGGGTTTGAGCACTCCGCATCTTGGGCCACTCTGCTTAGAGCTGTTCCAGGAATCCATTCATTTGTGTGCTAGTTTATTCAACAAATATTTGAAGACCGTTTAATGTGTGCCAGGCCCTGCGGTGGGCATTGGGGCAGAATGGTGAGCAAAACAGAATGGGAATTTGCTTTCAAGGAACTCATAGTCTGGTGAGAAAAGACTAACAGGCAGTTACTATGCAGCGTGATAGGTAAAGGGCTGTGATTAGAGGAGACCCAGGGAGCTGGGCAGACCCAGTGTGTTGGGGCAGGGATGGGGCTCACAGGAGGTGATGTCCCCACTAAGTAGGTTTTAAGCAGGTAAGGGACAGTAGAGAGGAGGATGGGGAACACTAGCTGCCTGCTAATTTTCTGGGCTCTTCCCACCATGGCTTCACACCCGTGCTCCATGTCATCTGTAGCGGGGAAAGCAGCAGACTAGGCTGGGACCTGGGAAGGTGTGTTCTCAGAGTCTCTGGACACCCCAGTCAGATCTCCTGCCCAAGGTCCTCTTCTCTTAGGTGATGCTCTGTCCCCTGACCTCAGGACCTGTGTATGGGACACCCTTCTGCCAGGTTTGGATTTAAATGCCCTCAGAATCCTCGCTTACCGTGTTCCTTCCCTCGGCGCAGAGGGAAGCTGAGCTCTAAGACATGTTTGCTCACTGAAGGAAGCCTCTGACCAGAGCAGAGGTTTGCTGGGAAGAAAAAGCACAGTGGGAGAGACCCAAAAGGCAGGGGGCAGGGCTTGGCCCAATGTAATTGAGAAAATACAGCAATTTCTCAGACTAAAGCTGGGAGCTGGGGCTGGTGAGAAGCTCAGCGCACAGCACTGTCTCAGCAAGACCAGGCAGAAGGGCCTTGGCCCAACCTGCCTGGAAACACTTGTTTCTCCCACCCCAGGTGCCTGGGGTCAGCACAGAGACAAATGCCTGATCCACGCATCTGCCCCAGAAACAGTGAGGCTGAGCCGGTCTAGTTCCTCTTTAAAGGAGACTTTACTGGTAGCTTGAGTAGACACTCAAATTCTTTCTCCAAGCCTGCACGCTGAACTTTATCTTTTCATATAAGTTGTATATTTATTTTTAACTTAATTTAATTTTGGAATAGGTAAGATACTTAGAGAAATCTTGGTGTCATCCTTTGCCTCCTTCTCTCTGGCTCCTGCCCCACTCCTGCTCCCCTCTCCTTGTTGGTTTTTGATCCATACTTCCAGTGTTTCTTTACTCAAATAAGAAAATGTAGGCTGGGTGCAGTGGCTCAGGCCTATAATCCCAGCACTTTGGGAGGGCAAGGCAGGAGGATCAATCACTTGAGGCTAGGAATTTGAGACCAGCCTGAACAACATAGCGTGACCTCATCTTCTACAAAAAAAATTTTTAAAAATTAACCAGTTGTTTTTGTGCACACCTGTAGTCCCAGCTACTTGGGAAGCTGAGGCTGGAGGATCCCCTGGGCCCAGGAATTCCAGCTGACAGTGAGCTATGATCAGACCACTGCACTCCAGCCTGGGCAACAGAGTGAGATCCTATTTCTAAAAATAAACAAAAAATAAAAATAAAAAATAAAATGTATTCTCATTCCACCCCTCTTCTTACATAAAAACAAACAAACAAAATAAAACCCACAAAAACAACACTGTTCTATACCTTGGTGGGTTTTTATTAGTTTGTTTTTTACTTAATAATATAACCTGGAGATTTTTCCATGTCAGTATCTAGAGGACTTCCTCCTTTTTTCATGGCTACATTGTACTCCATTGAAGAGATGTACGAGGGAGTCCTTTCTCCTTGGACAAATGTGTGGTTTCCAGTCTTGTGCTGTTTCAAACGCCACAATGAATAGCTGTGTACATAAGTGACTTTGTGCAGAGCTAGGTATACCTGTGGGGTCAATGCCTGGAAATGGCATTGCTGGATCAAAGGGTAAAAGCAACTGGAGTTTGGAAGGTGCTCCCAGTTCCCCTCTGTAGAAGCTGCATTTGCCGAGCTCCTGCAAGCAGCATACACGAGAGCCCGTGTCCCTAAAGCCTCACCATCGGAGTGTGTTTTCAAACTTTTGGATTTTTGACAATATGCGGGATGAGCTATGATATTCTCAATGTAGTCTTTATTTGCATCTCTGATTATAAGTGAAGTTGAGCATCTCTTCATATGTTTAAGGGCCTCTGTGTTTCTTTTTCTGAGAACTGTTAATTTCCTTTGTCCATTTTCCTATTGGGCTGTTGGCCTTTTTCTTCGTGATTGGCCCTGAGTTTTGGAGTAAAGGGACAAGCCAGCCAATCAAAAGCCTTCCTCCTCTCCCTTTTAGGAGCCCCCTGAGAGGTGTGGGTGGGAAGCAGCCTGGAGGTCCCCTCAGGGAGGCAGAATGTTGGGGGAGAGGTGAGACTGTCACCCTCAAAGGCTGGCAGCTGCACCCTCACCCCAGCAGAGAGCTTGAAGGGCAAGAACCTCTCACCCCTCTCACTTCTCACTGATCTCCACTTGTCCTGTGGGACAGGGGAGGAGTCATATACACGTGCAGGTCCCAGGCTCCTAGAGGTGACCGTGTCCAGCAGAATGCAGTCTTCCCCGGCCTAAGAAACCAGTTCACGGTTTCCTGTGGCTTTAGATTTGTCCTCAGCATCCTTCCCCTGCACTGAAAACTAAAACCTCAGCACAAAGAAAAGATGCCATATCATCTCCCTGGGGAAATCAACTGCAGCATCTTCTAAGCCTTTGAGTTGGGAAGTGCTGCTCTGAAGTTAGACTTAACTGCGCTACTGCCACCAAAGTCTTTTCCCTTTTATTCCTTCTTTGAAGTGGAGAACCAACTGTAGTCCTCCTTTGTGCCCCATTCCCGCCCTACTCAAACTCATAAGCTGGGACAGGAGACATGCCTCTGCCTCCTTCTGGTGTTTTGCCTGGGTCCTCAAGGGAGAAGACCCTAGTTCCCTTTGCCTTACCTCTGTCCCCTCAACTTCACGGACCCCCTTCTTTCCACACACTGGCTGCCTGAAACTGCTCTTGCAGCTGCATCTGCTGGCAGGTTAATGAGCTAATTAATCTGTTAGGGAACCTTCTCTTTAGAGCACTCAGCCCTTCCAGGGGCCTATTCATCTTGAGCTGCAGCCCCTCCCTGAGAAGTTGCCACAAACATTCAGGAAGTTCCATCTCCCTGGAGCTGCCCTGGGGCCCTGCTCTACCTCAGCCTATCCTGCATCCCATCTCAATCCTTTTCTCATTGGGCCTTCTATTTGTCAACCCTGAGAGCAGAGTGGAGCATACAGAAGGGGCACATCGGGTGGTAATCTAAGGGCAGCATCAGAGGCAGGAGTTGCATTGATCCCAGCTTGGGCCAGGTGGTATTCAGGACCATGGAGAGCTCACCAGCCTAGGTAGTGCCATTAAGGAGCCTCTGCTAAAAGGTAACAGTGCTAGGCACTGAGCGGGGAGGAGGGAGTATGTAAAAGTGAGGAAGGCCTGGCTCTGGCCCTGTCAGGAGCTTACAGCAGAAGTGGGGAGCGAGATGAAACAGCTCTAACGAAGGTATAATCAAAGGATTGTTAGAACACAGGAGATGAAGGGAGCAGTTTCCTGCTTGCAAAAAGAGTGGGAAATCAGGAAGGCTTCTTGGAGGGGAAGCACTTGAACTGAGCCTTGGAAGACAGAGGTTTTCAGCAGGTCCAACAACTAGCTCAGGAATGGGCTCTTAGAGGCACTTTATAAATGTACTTGTTGAACAAAGGACTGGATAGATGGATAGATGGCTGAATGAGGGGACAAAATGGGACAAGGCAGATGTACACAAGATGGTGCAGTGGCCCTGGAGGACACTGCTCTATCCTGACTTGGGAATGGGAAAGCTGCAGGGCTGAGTTCCACCTTTGTCCCTGGGCCTGGGTGACGGGTGGGTATGGAAGGCTTCCATTGCAGTGGCAGGTGAGAGCACTGTCAGCCTGGTAGAAGGTGGCTGGGCGCTAGGGGAGCCCTCATGACTGCTCTGACCCTGGTACTGGCTTGGGGGGGGGGCGTTGCAGGAGTGGGCAGACGCCTGCTGCAGGGGACTCCGGAGCGTCCACGCCTACATCCTGGTCTACGACATCTGCTGCTTTGACAGCTTTGAGTACGTCAAGACCATCCGCCAGCAGATCCTGGAGACGAGGTGAGGGGCAGCAACCCAGTCCATTGCCACCTCTGTGGATGCCCCAAAGCTAGCCAGTCCCCAAGAAAAGTGGACAGTATGGGGGGTACAGATGAAGCATATGTGCTCTCAGATTCCCACACTCAAACCTGCACATAGTCACCCACATTTTGCTGTCCCCATTTCTGTCCACTCATTTTGGGACCCTAATCATGGTGTGGCTAGATTAATGCTGTGGTTAAAAGCTTAGACTTGGGGACAAGACTGCCAGGGCCACTCAGCTGCATGACCTTAGGCCAGTTAACAGTGAAGCCTGTTTTCTCATCTGTGAAATGGGATAATAAAAGCATCCCCCTTTTGGGTCAGTTGTGCTGATCAGGGACTTTAACTTAACCTCGAGGGCTTAGAGCTGCGCCTGGAACAGAACGGATGGTGGTGGTAGTACCAGGCACAGCCTGTCCCTCAGGGAGTCCAGCGGTTGCGAGACTGGCACTGGCAGAGTTCTGAGATTCCTGCCTCGCCCCGCAGGGTGATCGGCACCTCGGAGACGCCCATCATCATCGTGGGCAACAAGCGGGACCTGCAGCGCGGACGCGTGATCCCGCGCTGGAACGTGTCGCACCTGGTGCGCAAGACCTGGAAGTGCGGCTACGTGGAGTGCTCGGCCAAGTACAACTGGCACATCCTGCTGCTCTTCAGCGAGCTCCTCAAGAGCGTCGGCTGCGCGCGTTGCAAGCACGTGCACGCCGCCCTGCGCTTCCAGGGCGCGCTGCGCCGCAACCGCTGCGCCATCATGTGACGCCCCTGCACCCTGCCCAGGCCGGCGGGCAGGGCTGGGCTGTGCGGGGACGGCTTCCCCCGGGAGCGGGCAGGATAGAACTGTGGGGGCCCGGGCCTCAGGCTCCCCGCAGCCACGTACCTCCCAGTGAGGGGCGGCGCGCGAGAGGGACCCCCTCGTAACTGCTCAGTCCCCTGCCCCGTTCGTGCTCCTGGGACAGCGGCCTTTAGCGCTGCAGTCGGTGCAGGGCCCGGCCCGGCCTGAAGGGGCGCCACAGCCTTTGGGGATTGCGGGTGCGCGTGTGACAGGGAGGGTGGGGGTGCGGAAGCGCTGCCTTGGCCGGGCCCCCACCTGTCTTCTCCGGAGTGTGTCTGTCTTTGCCCGGTGTCTTCCCTGACTGTGTCCGTCCGCCCCAGCGTCTGTCGGTCCTTGCCTGTCTTACCAGCCCTCCACTCCCCCTGCTGGCCCCCAGCTCCGCTCACAGGGCTCTCATTTCGTCCATCCCCTTGTCGCAGATCCTGGCAGCTGCTTTGTGAGGCCAGGCCTTCTGACCGTCAACATCACCGGCACAGGGCAGAGTCGCGGGTGGCCCAGGGACCACAATCAAGCGGTCCCGGGGTTGAGGTCCCAGATCAGTCATGGGGAGAAAGCTGAGCTGTCTCGCTCCCAGGGAGATCTCCCCACCCAGCAGCCCCCAGAGACACAACAACCTACCTTCCAGCCTTAACTCGATGGTCCGTCCCTGCCAGGTGCCTCCCACTCTCTTCCTGATCCCAAAACCAGATCACCCCCTGGGTTAAAACATTGATTTTTTTTTTTTTTTTACAAGACTGTGGAGAGGGAATCCCCCAAAGGCTAGATTCTTTTCCATCATGCCAGATTCCAGTTCTCTCTTCCCTCCTGCATCTGGTCTGCCAGATTGGGGGATGTTGAGTCCTGGAGACTGGTGGTGGTCAGGGTGGTGTCCAGGAGGGGGTCGGGCTATGCCAGGGGAGATTCTATCTCCCTGTCTCACCTTAATCTGACTACCCCAGACTCTGTCTGCCTCAGATATCAGAATTTCCTGATTAATCTGGGGAGGGGCAGAGCCAGGAAAAGAATTGTGGAGACCCCTGTGCTTGGGGGAGATAAGCCTGCATCCCCCCCAATAGATGGAGGCCCTCAGGATCTGACACCCCCTTGTCCCAACACAGTTGGCCCTATGCCCTGACTCACTCCACCCCATATTCTCCGGCTGCCTGGCCGGGTTTCTACCTCTCGTCACCGGAGCTGATCACTGTCAGTTTTGTACCGATTTAGAAATAACAATAATAATGAAGGTTCTAGGAATGGCCTGAGGGATTGCTGGGGGACGTGGAGGGAGGAAGAAGTGGTGCCCCCTAGCCAAAGAAAGTTCTTGAGGCTGAGCCCTCAGCCCTGGTCTGGTGGAAGAATATCAAGGTCTCTTGTTATGAGGGGCAGATAGAACAACTCAGCCTTAGCCAGCTCAGCCAGGGCTGCAGCACATGGACCAGGAAGTCAGGTAGCCCAGAGTGGGGATGGACAGGAGTCTGGGGGAACGGTCCTGGGTGGGGGATTCATCATCGACATCCAGTGTGGGAGGGAATCTGTGGCTCTCTCTGCTGCATCCCCAGCCGATTCCCACTCCTCCCACCCATTGGGGGTAGCACAGCCCTACAGCCACCGCCCTGACCTTGGGCAGTCCAGTGTTCTTGGGTTCTAGTCCCTGCTGTGCTGCATGACTTTGGGCAAGTGACCTGCCCTCTCTGAGCCTCCCTCTGAAACAGAGGAGGTGGCTCCCCTTCCCCACACTTTGCAGTGGCTGGGAGGGTAAGGAAGAGGGCCTGCCCCTTTTGTCTCCTGCACTCCGGTCCCCTGGGTCACCAGGGGGGTGGGATGAGGGATGGCAGCATCTCACATGCCCCATCACCCCCAACTCTGAGGCACTTGAGATGGGGGGGACCCAGTGCCCCCATGGGAGCCATTGGAATGTGTCACCTGACAGGCCACCTCTCCCCCTCCGCTTCACCCCAGGTCTTGGATGTCAGGTCCCTCCACCCCCACTCTGAGTCTCTGTCCTTCCCTTCTCCCCCCACCCCCCAGGGTTTCCCACCACAGGGTCTGGAAGTGTGTGTGACACCCATTGAGCTGTTATTGGAAGTCAAATTAAAAATCAGGGAGTGTTTTCCCTCGTTTCTGTATCAAGGTGTCAGCTCCGTTCCTCATGGTGGGAGGGGCGGGGTCCCTACAGGGCCTGCCTGCTGAGCTCCGTGTAGAAGGGGACTGAAGGTGATGACTAGCCCAGGTTGACCAGGACATCAAAGGGGAAGAGTTGGGGACTTTTCTCCTTTCCACCTAACCTGAACTCTCCAGCTAATTGAAACCATCCAGAAGGGAAGTGTAACTTCTCCCCTGCCACTGTCTCTGGAAAATTTCAGTCCCAGCTCCTGCTTCTCCCTCCCACTCAGGGTGGAGCCTTTGCAGCCTCTCAGTGTAACTTCTTGGATGTAGGTGTGTTAGGAACACTCTCTGCCCCCTCTCGACCCTGAGTGATCTCACTTCCCAACCCCCAGAGCAAAGCTTTGAAGTCCTGGGCAAGGGTGGCTTGCAGGAGCCCGTGTGTTGGGGCGGCCATGTCCCTGTCCATGGTACTGACCCACCGGCCACTTCCAGGAAAGATGGGCTGTCTGGCGAGGTTGACTGAGCCTCAAGAGAGGACACCCCTCTCAGCCCCACTCCTGCTTGTCCCCGTACCCCATGCCCTCCAGTGGGATGACATTTGAAAGCTATGCCTTCCTGCACCACCACAGTCCTAGAGTGAGGGACTCAAGAAGCTGGGGTGTCAAGGACAGACCCAAGTATGTTTAATAACTTACAAGACTTGCAGAAATGAGGGGCATGGCTAGAGGCCAGGAGTTTGGGGAGCTGTTCTGGGGAGGGCCCCACCGCCCCTGGCCTTCCTCTGGAGTGGGAGTGGGATCGATGGGTTGCCCCTTTGCTCAAACGAACAGACTGAGGCTGTATTTGTCCTCTGCCTGCCTCCTGGCCCAGGCCCTGTCTTGTGGGCCTGCAGAGGCGAATCCAGTGGATACGTGGGCACCCTTTTTGCCCCCCTCCTCTGCAGCGCCCTCAGGCCCTTAGACCCAGGACTCCTCCTCAGGTGGAAGCGGGACTTGGTCAGGCTGCTGTGGCTCCAGGCCCCCCAAAGGCTGCGGGTTGCTCTCCAGTGGGGCGGCTGGCTCTTTCTTCTCCGTTTCTTCCTCCTCCTTCTGCCCTGCTGATGCTCCAGCCACTCCAGAAGCCTCCCCTCCCTTGCTGCCCTGCCCGGCCCTCAACAGCCTGCCTCTGGGGGGCGCCCTGGCTGGACCCAGGCAGAGGTAGGCAAGTGGCTTGGGGATTCGCGAAGGCCGCTTCTCGGGTCTGTGGTCTCTCCGGGGCCGGATCCTGGGCCTCAGCTTCAGCTTGTAGATGGATGGGACCCGCTGGGGTTTCCGGAGGGTTCTCTTGCCCTTGCCCAGACATGCCTTGGCTTTGTCAGAACTGGGGTTCAAGGGCAAAGGTGCAGGAGCTTCCAGGCTGGCAGACACCGTAGGGGCTGAGCAGTCCTGCCCTCCTTGAGGTGGGACCTTCCTCATGCTGGTGCCCTTGGCACTCAGGCTCTTGGCACTTGCCTGTGTCCTTGGCTCACACTCTCTGGCTCCGAGCTTCCCTTTTGGGCTTCCTGGGCCCGCGTTATTAGCTGGCTTAGGGCAGCATGTTGGGGCTGCCTTCCAGGCTTCCAGGTCCACTTTAAAGAGGGGTGGGGGGCCCTGGGCCAGTTCTTGGATGACTCTGTCGTAAGGACTCCCAGGCTCAGGCCACCGCCCACCCAGGTTGGGGACGTAGACTCCACTTCGAGGAATGACCCCAGAACCTGTGCCCTGGGGACAGGCACCCCCCACCTGTAGCAGCTTCATCTTGGCCAAAATCTCCTCCTCAAGGCTGTGGTGGGTGGCTTGCTCCCCGGTGCCACCCAGGGGCAGGGGAGTGTACCTTCCCTCCTGCTCCTGTGGGCCCAAACCCCAGGGCTCTCCGTCCTCTGCTGTGTCCTGGATGTCCTGCTTCTGGTGCCTGTTCCTCACTTCCACAGTGCAGTCCTCATGTCTGGACCCAGCCAGGTCCCCAGTGATGGCCCTTAATGGGATGGGGCCTCTTCCAAGTTCTGTCCTGGGACTTTCACATGCAGCACCTGGAAAGCTTCTTCCTGGTGTTGGGGGGTGGGCAGGTAGTAACCTGATGGGGATCTTGGTGAGTCCTTTAATGAGGGATGGAGGACAGACAGGTGCTGGCTCCCTAAGCTGGGAGGAAGCATCCGTGGCCTCATCCCAGAGTGGCAGCCCAAGGCCCAGGGGCTTGGCTAGGCTGGAGGAACGAGGCGGGGGAGATGGTCCTTGTGCTGATGTTCCCTGGGTGGTGGCCTCAGGGGCTTGGAGTCTTTGGGGCGTTGGGGTCCCAGCTGGGGTTCCCTGGCTGTCTTTTTCTTCATGAACCCAAGTGGGAGTCCTTCCCCTGGGGAGTTCAGTGGGGTATCTGTCCTCCGTCTTCCTGGACGAGGTACAGTGTGGGTCTCTGCCCCTGTGGGTGAATGAGGACCGGGGGCTGGGTGGGTTGTGCCCAGCTGGCAGCTGCCTCCAAGATGGGGTGAGAGACCTCTCCTGGCACCTGAAAGGGAGAATCACAAGGCTGGAAAGGGGGACTCGTGAGGCCAGCAGGGTGGGCTAGTGCAGTCCCCTGGCTCTGGGGAGAGATGGTCTTTCCCCAGGGAGACGCCCAGGCAGCTAGACTTCATGCTGAATGAAACATGTGGCGGCCACTGTTTCAATCTATTCTCCCTTGTTCCCTGGGAAGCAGATAGAAGGAAGCCTGGTCCAGGCCTGGGGTCAGAGCTCTCGAGGGGTGATCCCAGATCAGAGGTCTGGCAACCAGGGGTCTGGCAACCAGGGTTCACTAGTCTGGTGGGGGGTAAGGCAGAGAACCTTGGGTAAGTCTGTTCCCTGTCTGGGTCTCAGCCTCCTCATCTGTGAAATGGGAAGGATATGAAGGGACCAGATGCTCCCAAAGTTCCTGGTGCCTTTTCAGTTCAGAACACCTGAGGTCTTGTTGGGGCAAGGGCACTGCTGGGGACCTGCTCTCTTTATCTTGGAGTGAGGTGACTTCTGAGGATGTGGACTCCAAAGGAAAAATAGGCCCTTCCCTGAGAACCCCCCCATACCTGAGAACCCCCACCCCTGCTCCCCGCTCACTGCGGGGTCTGGGTGAGGAGGCGGTGGGGGGCCTCAGCTTTCGGCCTGAAGAAGTGTATGTCTTCCAGTCCACGGGGGGCAGTGGGCTCTGGGAGCGGCTGATGGTCATCGTAGGCTGGGGCTGCGAGGGGCCGTCCTGCACCCTCACTTCGTGCTGCACCGGTGGGGCTGGGAGCTTCAGGAGGCTGCCCGGCTTGTGTGCTACCAACACCGTCCCCAAGAAAAAGGAGAGGAGGGAAGGTTCACTTCCCACATATGGGGCCCATTGTTCCCCGCCCCTGGCTGTCCCTTGCCTCCTATCCCACATTAAAAACAGTGGGACCTACAGTGGCAGCACCAGAATTTCCTTATAGGGGACACAACCTGGTCAGAGGCCCAGCCGGGGGGCTTGTTTAAAGCTGCATTTGTGTGGCAGGTCAACAGCTTTTTTTTTTTTTTTTTTTTTTTGGAGACACAGTCTCACTGTATTGCCCAGGCTAGAGTGCCGTGGCATCAGCCTAGCTCACAGCAACCTCAAACTCCTGGGCTCAAGCGATCCTCCTGCCTCAGCCTCCCGAGTAGCTGGGACTACCGGCATGCGCCACCATGCCTGGCTAATTTTTTCTATATATTTTTAGCTGGCCAATTAATTTGTTTCTATTTTTAGTAGAGACGGGGTCTCGCTTTTGCTCAGGCTGGTTTCCAACTCCTGACCTTGAGCGATCCGCCCACCTCGGCCTCCCAGAGTGAACAGCTTTTAATTAGAGTATGTGCTTGTTTGGGGTGGCTTGAGGTGCTGATGGAGATTTTGGAAGGACCTTCCAAATCATGCCTGGTGCCACCACTGTGGACCCCAGAGCCAGACCTAAGCTCTGCAGGGAGGTGCCC
>CAUYRT010016485.1:0-42421 GCA_963574885.1 Lepilemur ruficaudatus | reverse complement strand
CTCAAGCGATCCTTCTGCCTCAGCCTCCCGAGTAGCTGGGACTACAGGCATGCACCACCATGCCCGGCTTATTTTTTCTACATATTTTTAGTTGGCCAATTAATTTCTTTCTATTTTTAGGAGAGACAGGGGTCTCGCCTTTGCTCAGGCTGGTTTTGAACTCCTGACCTTGAGTGATCCTCCCACCTCAGCCTCCCAGAGTGCTAGGATTACAGGCGTGAGCCACCCCGCCCGGCCAGAAAAGGGCTTTTTGATGGTTAAAGCGGAAAAGTGAGACAAGCATTTTTTTTCCCCTCCACAAACATCATCCCCAGCCCCATCTGTCTGCAGTCATGATAGGATGGATTTTCAGCTTGGAGAGTGGGGCACCCCAGAAACAGCAAATTATCAATGAGCTTTGGTTTTGATTCTCAAGGATATCAGGGAAAATCTTATTGTGGCTAAAATTGGGGAAGCGTACTTCCTTTGATCTGTAGTGGGGGGGTAGTAAGGTTAAAGAGGTTGGACAGACAAGGTCTGGAATCACAGCTCTGTTACTTACTTGATGTGCCACCTTGGGAAAGCTCCTCCCCATTTGCAAATTGGAAATACTTGCCCAGAAGATTAGAGATAAACCTGGGAAATGGCTTCCAGGGGGCGCCATTCATACAGAACACAACCAGGAGCATGTTCCTGGCCCGGTGCCAGGTGGAGGTCCACCTAGCACAAAACAGGAGCTCAGGAATAGCAGTTATTATTAGGGGCTCATCCCCCGCCCAAATGATGTAGGGTCCAGAGGTGGGGAACCTGCGACCTCCGGGCCCACATGTAGCCCTACAGATCCCCAAGTGCGCCCCTGCCCCATCGCTCGCCACTCTCCCCAAAAGGCTGCACTCAAGGATCCAGAAGGTCACATATGCCCAGAGGTGGAAGGTTCTCCATTCTTCCCAGGTGCCTTCGGTCCAGCTATGCCTCCCATCTTCCAGTCCAGGACCCCAAATGCCTTCTCGCCCCACTCACTCCTGAGCAGCATTTTCCCAGCAGGAAGCTCTCCTTAGCCAATGCACCCAGCGGGATTCTCCGGACCTCCTCCAAGCCTTGTCCTACACTTCTAGAATGGTCAGCCTCTGTTCTTCACGAAAAGAGAAGAGCTCCTGGCCACGGCCACGGACTTAGAGAGGCCTTTACATCGAATAACTGTGATCCGAATTCATTCTGGAAGGTGGCCCAGGACCTAGGCTGGGGCGAGTGGTAAATAGATGTCCCACGACCGCACTATTTTCCAGGGAGCAGTTTTCTAGAAAGGCCTGGTCCTTGCGATCTGGGTCGGCTCCTGGGCTCAATCTGGACCCCAAAACTTTAGCAGAAAGACAAACTCCGCTCCTTATCTCGTGGGCCGCATTCTGGTGACCTTCGACAAATGCTAGGGAAAAATCTCCAAGGAGCCCGCTTGCCCTGGCCGAGGGCTCATCCCAATAACTGAACCACCAGCAGAGCCGTGTCTTTTGCGAACTGATTCCCACCTCCCCAGCGTCCGGCGCGCAGTCCTGAGGGTGCCGCGAAGCCGACTTGACTTCTGCTTAGACTCAAGGCGCGGGCGTAGGTGGCAGCCCTGGGTGGGACCTGGGGGTGGGCCTTGGCGGGTTTGCAGCAGCAGGGGTCCGCAGGCTCGAGGAGGGCCTTAGGACCCACGGAGGCCTGGATCTGGGTTCGTCCCGCCAAGCCCTCGGCTCCTAGCTGAAACTCAGAGCTGCGCTGGGGCGGCGGGCACTAGGCTCAGCCCTGGCCCAGACTGGTCACCCAGTGTGTGTGCATGAGAGGACAGGGGCAGAGGCGTAGAGGCCATGGACAGGCGCAGGTGGCAAAGCTGCCGAGGCCTACACGGACACTTAGCTCTGTCACTTCTCATAGGTTCCAAAGACGAAGACGCTGTGGCTTCGGGGAGACAAGTCACAGGGCAACTTTGCCGAGCGGGGGATGGCAAAGGCTTTGGCCGTGTAGTGGGTGGGTCATTGATTATTCCTCGAGGCCGCCTTCGCCCGGCTGACTTCAGAAGACCAACGCCTTCCGTGAGTGCGGACTCCTCCCTGGAATCAGCGCTGGGCGTCTTCCTTCCAGCTGGTGGGTCACGACCACCACCCCAGCGCGTCCGTGGACACGTTCAGGGACACCTAGTTCGGGCAGCTACTTGCGTCGGGTAACCCTTGCCCAAAACTTGGGGAGTGGGAGAACCATCGCCCCGTACCCCTGCCCCAGGTTCCCAATGTCTGCATCTCTGTCACAGAAGTAAAGGCAGCTTCTAGAAAGAAAGAAAACGGTGTCCAAAGACCCCGGGGAGTGGGCGTGCGCAGATCTGTGCCACCACCGGCCGTGCGCTCGGGCATCCAGGCAAGGGTGTGTGTACCCGGGTGTGGGGGCGCACAGAGACTCGGTGCTGGCTCAGGGGGACCCCGGGTCCCGCCCGCTCAGGAGCTAGCGACACGGCAGTTCCGGCTCCCGAGCCCGGGTGAACGCAGCAGCCGCGGCTCATGTTTATTCACGCGGCCTTAAGCAGCCGGGTTCCTATGCATATTAATCAACCGCTCTACCTGCTCAAGTCTAGGTTGACCGGAGAAAACCTAGTCCCCGAAAAGGAAGAACTGCAGTCTGGGCTCCAGGAGGGCGAGGAGCCTCGGTCTGGGGTAGAGCAGTCGGCGCCTTTGTCCCGCCAGCGCCTGCTCCAAGCCGCCCAAAGTTGGGCGGCAGCTGCGAAGGAGGGTGGGGCGAGCATCAGACGGGGCTTACGTGCGCCCTCGGGCGCTCGCCTCCCCACTGGCTTGGGGACAAGCTCCCGGGGTTGTCCTAAGGGTCTACTGGGGGCAGATTAGATTTTCTGGGAAATAAAGAATCCCTCACTTACACCGATCCCCCTTCTAAAGTCCTATCAGAATTGTGATTTATTTTTCCTAAATAGGCCCTTGTGAATTACACAAGTTTTAGGCTGCACACAATCTGCTTTCCACTGTGGGCCTGCAGAGGTTAAATTCGTGGGGGAGAGCTTGGCCCCAATTTCAGAGACTCCTTTTTTCTAACGTGGCTCCAGTCCCCGAGGGAGGGGGCGCTGGGACCAGGGGAGGGGGTGCTTCGCGACCGTCCGCCTTTCCGGATCTCCCCTTTCCAGGAGGATCCTGCTAGAGCCTGCTTGATCATCGCCTGCCGCTGCGGCCAGCCTCTCCTCTCAGTCAGGGCCGAAGGGGCAGGGGCCTTGAGCAGGGTGTCAGGGTCTGGGTGGGGGGCGCGAGCCAGACGTCCCGGGTCCTGCACCGCCTCCTGCTGTTGCGATTGTCCCGCCGCCGCTGCTCCGCCCTCCGCGGCGCTTTCCGCAGGTGAACCTGAGGGAGTGTCGGTAGTGCGGCAGTTCTGTTCTAGTTCTCGTGGATTCTTTTTCTTCTATCCTCCCTCTTTTCCTTCCGTTTCGCCCAGCACCCACTTTTCATAGGAAAAGTTGTCCATGAAGTTGTCCATCTTCTCTCCCAGTCTCTCCGTGCTCTCCCTTATCCTCACGGAGCCGGTCGATGCAGGCAGAGGAAGGGCATCTAGACGACCATACGGATAATCCAATTTAAAACAAATACTCCTACCCAAAATTCAGCTAAGTGGGAGGGAGCGAAGGAGAGCGCTCGCGCGATTGTTCGTTGTGCAGGATTCCCTGTGCGCACGCGGTCCCGGTCCCACACCATCTCCCCGGGCTCTTGATGCGCGCGGGCGCAGTAGACCTCTAGTCTGTTGGAATCTCGGGGACGACTTCCAAATCTGGGGTTTTTCACGTGGTGACAAATACACCGGGGTCCACTCCAAACCGGTCCAAACAGGGGTGTGTGTGTGTGTGTGTGTGTGTGTGAGAGAGAGAGAGAGAGAGAGAGAGAGAGAGAGAGAGAGAGAGAAAGAAAGAATATGAGCTTTTTAACATGAAATACCCACGAGGCAAACAGAGAAAGCGCTAAAGGCTGCTCTGAACTCAATGGCAGTACCTGTGGGGGCCTGGGGAGGACAGGCTGAGCTCCTAGAGACAGTTCATATTCGTGACACACCCACCTACGAGCTGGTGACACTCTAAGATGCTGGCCCCCCACCCCCGAGCTCCTGAGAGCCCTATTATAGGCAGTCCCTCTTCTGCAGACAGACTTCTCTCCATTGCCTATCTTATGACAAGGTGGCCCCAGTGGAGACAACCAATCTGAAAAGCCTCTCTTGGTCTCTGTTTTCCTAGGCTGAGATTTCAAGCGTTTGAGATTTCAAGCTTTCGGCAAATGGCTAATTACCTTAGGGTGATCCCAAAATAAAATGATAGGGGTGGGCTAGGGAAGAGGTGCTCAAGTGAAATCAACGCTCCAGTAATATCATTCTGTGAAGAGATTCTGAAGACGTCCTCCTAATTTCCCTTAAGAAATCTGGTTTTACTGTTCGATCTCAATAGAATTCTTTGCCTAGAGGCTCAAAATGAGTAATAGGCCGCGTGTCTCCAAGTCCTCGGCTAATATAATAAATACATTCAAGAAGTGCAACGGGGTGTTTGCAATTAGTACCTAATTTTTTTCTGTTTGTCAAAAAGTCCCTAAGTAATCCCTCCCCCAATCAGGCAAGGAGCCCAAAGGAGGCAGAAATCAGGTGGAGACATCTTCAAAAGGAATTAAAAAGCCAAGGCCGATGTTATTTCCTCCAGCCAAGTGTGAATGGCGAGGCGGCCACGGAGAGGGTGATGGAGTCTACCTGACAAAGCGCGCAGTGAGGGGCTGGGGCGGGGGCAGAGGGGGTCGCAAAAGCGAAGGCAACTGAGCTCGCTGCCCTGCGGGTGTCTCTTCCCTGCTTTGCGCCCAGGCCGTCATCAAAGGCCCAGCGGCCACCTTGACCCTGGAAACCCAATCCAACAGATCCCTGCCTCCCCACAAATACCCATCACCCCGAATCGCTGTGAGTTTTTCCTCCTGCCAACGGATTTATCCGAGTAGAGCTCTTCGCAAGTTTGTCAGATTTTTCCATTTCTAGGAATTTGCATGTTTTTTAAGTGAAGCTGAAACCACAAAGGCTCAGGTTACACTTTAAAAGATGCAAGGCTTCTGCCCAGCCTGGGTCACCTTGTAAGGCTCAACTACTTCTTAAAAAGAGAAAAAGAACCGTGCTTTGAGAGTTTGAGATCCCCCCCGCCCCGCCTTGTCACAATTCAGAAGCTTCATTCCCTGACGTCGGGGGGGGGGGGGTCTGGAGAGCTGCTGCCCAGAGCCCCCGCTGAACCCCCGGCGCATCGGCAGGGACGTGTGAGCAGGGCCGGCTATCATTTGCATTATTCCATTAAGTAAGGGGCAGCGCGGATACGATATGAAAAGTTCGACGGCTGGGTGGCCCTGTGGCCGGCAAGCCCGGCGGTCAACCTTCGAAAATAAAACAATTGATGTAGTTGGCAGCGAAAGCCTCTAGGGACGCCTTCAGGGCGCTGCACGGAACCCAAGGACATCCCAGATCTCCGTGGGGTCGCGCCCTGCCTCAGGCTGGCAACTGGACCGCGAGCTACTCTGTCCCAAGAGGTTCAGTCAAGGGCTTACTAGTAGCTAGGAGGGGAAGGGGGCGGGGACCAAGGGAGAAACTCCAACGAGCCAGACTTTAGATATATCCTAATTCTTTAAGGGGGTGGGCCCCCAGCCCAACCTCTCCATCTTCAGCTTTGGAGTGGATTTGGCAGTGAGGACAGGGATGGAAGGGGGTGGGCAGTAGTTGATCCTCACTTGTTTTCCCATCTTTTCTAGTGGCCCAGGTAGGCTGGAGGCAAAACCCTCAGCAAGGGAATAGCGGCCATCCCACCTGGACCTCTCCCCCTAAATAAAGGGGTGAGGTGAAGGGAGGAGTCCGCCTGGGGCAGCCCCTTCCTATCCCCTATTTCCATAAGGAGCCTCAGTTTCTCCATTCAATTTAAATTCATTCATTCACTCCACAACTATTCATCGAGCACCTACCATGTGTCAGACACTGTATTAGACTCTCAAAAACGCAGCACAAATGGAAATTAGGCCCTAAACCCAGAGCCTAAGGATTGGCTCCCTGGAATGTTTTTAGATCCCTATGTATCTTGGAATTGTCAGACTCTCCGCTCCACAGATTCCAACGCTGGGCAAATGGACACAAGGAAACCTAACTTCTGCATAACTTTTACTTCTTCTTTCCTTTTTTCTCTTTTCAAGTAGCAAAGGACCATTAATTAAAAGAATAATTACTGCTACCCTATATTATCCCAACCTGTTCAATTTCTATCTGCTGCAGACAATGCTAATAATGGCAATTATTGCTTCTATAAACATCCCGAGGCAGCACTCTTCCCCCGCAGTGTGTGTGTGTGTGTTTAAAGAATATATATAAAAAGTTCCCCCGCTCATTTGCATAGCTTCATCTTTACCTTTTCCCATTCAGCCCTTGCAAAAAGCATATCTATTCAAAGCCCTTGCAAAAAGCATATCTATTCAAAGGGCATTTAGTCCATTTCTTTCTTGGCCGGTAAACCTATTCATCAATTGTTCTGCCTTGTAGATCGCATTCTAATGCTAATCTAGCGTGTTAAATATCTTTTTGTTCCCCTTTCACCGTTTTGTCATTCAGTTTATCCAGTTTTGGTCACCCATTTTATTTATTTATGCGCCTGCTCCTATTCAGGGGCTCATGTATTTTTTATTATGTTGTTTCACTGTCACGCAGTGTCAACTTAGTCTATTCAATGGGGGCTACTTGAAGGCCGGAGGGACAAAGCGTGTACACATTGCACCGCTATTCATTCCGGCCAGCTGGATCGGCTGAAAAAAAAACCTTGTGAAAAGAAACGCCTCACAATGGACACAGAAGAAGTGCACAATGCTAACAGTTTTCCAAATACCACTGATTGGTTTCTTCACAATGAGGAGAAAGCCGCCGCTTTTTCTTAGCTCCACTTCAACAAACAACACTCTCACAAAACCTCCCAACCCTGCGTTTTGTTCCCGGACAAAACCTCCTCGACTGTCTAAACGCTCCCACTGAAGGACAAAAAAAAAAAAGGATAAAAAAAAGCTCTTTTCACTATTTCCTCCCCCCTCCCCCGCAAGAGAGAAAAAAGAAAGGTGGGGGGGATTGTCAGTGAATTAATAATATCAGTCTTTTAAAAGAAGAGGGCTGACCTTTGAGATGCACTGGGCTGAGGGAGAAAGAACGGGGGAGAGATTAATAAAGTTTGGACGGCGCGCTCCCTGCCTCCGCGGGGTTGCGGGCGCAAGAAAGACACCGACGCTTCGGGCGGGCGAGTTGCGGGAACTTCGCTGGCCCCGGGGACGTGGCGGCCGGGAGCGCCCGCGCCGAGCCGCGCTCTGATTGGCTGGCGCGCGGGTCCCTCTCCGCTCCGGGAAGAGGCTCCTCCGCTCTGCATCTCCCGCGCCCCTAGCCGGGCAGCCCCGAGCCCGGGGGTGAGGGGAAGATCCGCGCTGTTTTGTTCTAGTTTCTTGGGGGTGAGGGTGGCGTTGTCAAAGGGAGTAACAATAGCAGCCGGCTCCTCTGCTCCCCCAAAGCCACCCCCTCGCGTGGCAGCGTCCCCCAGCACCGTTTCTTTCTGCTTAAACAGAGTAATTCCACCTGTTTGCGCAAAGCCCAAAGCAACATGCCTGGCCCCTTGGATACCAGGCTTGTTTAAAGCTTTTATGTAACCGTGACTACCAAAGAAATGTTCATGCTTTTATTAATCTCAGTAAGAAACAAAACTGGAAGAGCAAAAAGGAGGAAGGGAAAGAAGGAAGAAAGGAAGGAAAGGAGGCAGAGATAGAAATAGCGAGAGATGGAGAAATACCAAGAAATGCAGATAGATTAATAGAGTTAAGGAGATGGAGCTAGAGATCGCGAGCCAGCAGCAGCTCTTTGCCTAGTCCTAGCGCTGTATTTGCGGGTCACTTTCAGACTCCTACGCCCACCCACCCCCGACCCTTTCTCCACGCCCCCTCGCCCCAGAGCCGCTCCCCCGACTTCTGCACAGTCTAACTTGGCAGGAGGCTCTCTTGAGGCGCAAACTCCGCCGACTTGTTAGCAAAACCACTGGAATCAGCGTGGGTGATAAACGAGTCTTTGGGGCCTGTGGAGGTACTCGAACAGCCGCAAAATCTGTTGGCGATGTGACCCTGGCGCTCCCCCCAGCATCCTCCCCCCGCCCTTCACCCGTCTTTCTAGTCGTCTTCTCATTCTTCGACACTCAGAGCATTTCTCCCAGAAAACGCTGATCTTTGGGAAAAGGGGAGGGGGCGGGAGAGGGCGGGGAATCTTCAGGCCGATGGGGCCGAGCTGGAAGGCTCAGGGAAGTAACTAAGATTTAGGGCTGGGGTGATTTCCAGCGAGCTGCAGGAAGTTCCGTGTTGAGAAGTGATGGGCTGCTACAAAAGGGAAAGACGAAGCCTTGAAAGGATTTAATTAACCGTGTCAGGGATAATTACCCCTGGACAGTCCAAATTAGTTTTGCATAATCGCTCAGAACCATATGAATTAACTTATAATATTGCAAAGAGCTCGGGGAATAACAGGAGAGGGATCGTTTTAATTAGTGAATCAGGGTCAAACCAGCAGAGCCTATTCCTCACATTTCCAAAACTTTTCATGGTTTTTAAAATATTGTTCCGTTGTGGGAAAACAATGGCTTTAAAGACTTGGGTCGCTTATAAAGATGTGCAGCTCCAGAGATGGCTTCTCTCAATAGGGAAACTAGTTTAAGACATACATATATTATCTTGAGAATTTCCATCTCATTGGAGGGTGGGGGTAGATCTCCCTATAGTTAATTTTTTTTCCTGATACTCTCCTTGGTGCCCTATCATTTCTTATCTGAAATTAAAATCCTTTATGATTTAAAACATTCCTTCAGTGGAAACTTGTCTGGCCCTGGAAATCCAACACTCTCCGTTAGAATTTGTTATACTTCTATTTTAATGCTATTAGCATGACAGAATAAAGCCCAAAGTTGTACATTGTCATAAGCAGTGAATATCCTTCCAAATAAAACCTTAAGGTGTAAATAAGGAATGTCCCAAAGATAAGTGAACAAATTACACTGATTTAAGTGGTGAGGCTCTCCTACCAACAAGATAAAGTGGTCAGGCAACTTTCCCCTCTTAAAATGTTACTGGAAACTGGTGAAATGCTTTGAACAGTCTGGATGTTTTCAATGGGCTCTGTTCTACTAGTTCATGAATGCCTTTTTTAAAAAAAGATAATACAACTACTTGGGTTTTTCTTTTTATCTTCTTTTCTATTCACGATTAAAAATGTGATAAATCAGGTTTTTGGCTCTGAATAACAATGGCTTGATTTAGATTTCCTAGTAAATCTATTCAAAAGTGAAACAAAGGGTGCCTTTGGAGGATACCTTACACTTCACCTGGACCAGGCACGTAAGGGCAATTCAGATAAAAATCTTATTAGGAACTCAACAAGAAATAGAAGATTTTCTCTTTTCCCTGGTTCAGGCTTTATTTAAACTCTTTGTTCAAAAAAAATGAACAGAGTGATAGTCGGATTCTAATTTACAGATATAGCTTAGACGTCTAATATTAAATTAGATCACACAAGAAAACCATTTACACATAAAGGTTAAAACCAATATTTAAATTTTTAAAAACTTTATATTACATAAAGCCAAAATGAAACTAAATACATGTTAGCCAACTTCATTCACAAACATTAGTCAAAATATATACATTTAAAAAGAAACAAAAAAGCTTTAATTGAGGAAGGATCTTTTTTCTAAAATGTGTTTTATCATAATTTGCAAATGAATTGCAGGTGATCTAAAAAATAAGCCAATCAGGGAGGGAACTCCAAAACACATTAAAACGGCTCAAGTTGGGAGAGAAATGCTCGCTGAAAATGAGAGGCATCTGTCGAGCCAATTCTGTGCTTCTTTTCAGGTCTGCTAAATAATAAATATATAATTACCATTCAGACAAAAAAGTCTGATTTAATCTTCGAGAAAATTGCGATTCTGAAATAGTTCCGCAATTTTTAAAAGTTAACTTTGACATTTGCTCAAAATGTTTTTGAGTCTAAAACCGACTCAAGTTTAGGGCAACGAAAATAACACATTTTCCAAGACTCAGTGTTTTCACAGACTTGTACACATTTACAATCTTAAGGTGAAATCAGCCCTAGGGGAAAATAGGAACCGTGCCTTTTCCCTTTTTGTAAACTGTGTCAGAAATCCAAGGGAGTGGACTCAGGGAGACTTCTTGTAGTTTTGTTTGTTTGTTTTAAGGGAGAAAATCCAATCGACAACTTTCATCTCACACATATTTCTTGTTTCCGTTTCTCGCTCTTGAGAAAGAGCTCTTGCTCTGATTTGCATATGGCGTGATAAACAAAAGAAACCGTGATCACCTCACATACAAAAGGCCAGCTTGGAGCCGGTCACTGGTCAAGAATGGATCCGGTCTGGGAGTTCTGCTTGAGAGAACAGAGATCTGCAGAGTTCAAATAGTACAAATCGGGAGCAAGTTTGCTCAGAGCCATCCCACTCCGAGATCAGCTTTTCCCGTGTGCCAGCCATTTCAGACCTAACATTTGAGCAAAGTGCATGCAAAACAGACCGGGGGGGTGGGAGGGGCAGAGAGCATGAGAAACAAAAACAGAACCGACAATAAATCTTCCAACAAACAAAACTGGAAAGCCCAACATGTCAAAAAGTTACTCCACCTCCGTGGGTCAAAACGCAACAGGTTCCGAAGTGCAAAGCAAACACCAACTGCTGCCGGATACAACCGCCCTCTTTAAAGTTGTTGCGGGTCTGAAATGATCCTGTGAATTCACACGCACGCTCGCCCGCGCCCTCGCGCGCTCGGCCACTCGCGCCCCGACGGGCATCTCTGCCCCTGCCAGGCACCTATACATCTTATGTACATACAACCCGGGCCCCCAGTCGCGGGAGGGCGCACGGGGAGGCCGCAGAACTCGTACCTATACATATGTACACTTGTGCACACCGGTCCTCGCGAGGCGGGCCCGCGGGGTCATAGCGCGGCGGCGTAGGCCGCGGGGTAGGGGTCCAGCTGAGGCTTGCCCATGCCCGGCAGCAGGATGTAGGCCAGCGGCGGCTGCAGCCCGGGGCTAGGCCACGCGCTGCAGTTGCACGGGATCATGTAGCCGGGGTTGCCCGGGCTGGGGTGCGAGTGCGTGTGCCCCCCGGCGGCCGCGGCCGCTGCTGCAGCCGCCGCCGCCGCGCCGTGGAAGGCGCCCGCGCCCGCGGTCGGGTAGCCCAGCGACGACGCGTATGGGAGGCCGGACGACGACGACGAGATCTCTGCCATCTTGGAGCCCAGGTCGAGCAGCGAGTAGGGACTGCCCGCGGCTGCGGCGGCGGCTGCGGCGGCGGCGGCCGCGGCCGACTGCGGGAAGAAGACGCGCGCGGCGGCGGCGGCGGCCGCGGCGGCCGCCTTCTCGGGGTTGGCGAGCAGCGACTCGGGCACCAGGCCGCCGCCCGCGCCCGCGTGCAGCCCGGCGCCCGCCTTGAGCGCCGGGTGCTCTGTGTCGGCCACGCCGCCCAGGCCGTAGGGCACCGGGAAGGCGAACTTGTCCTTCTTGAGCAGCGTTTTGGGCTTACGCCGCGGCCGGTACTTGTAGTCGGGGTGCTCCTTCATGTGCATAGCGCGCAGACGCTTCGCCTCGTCGATGAACGGCCGCTTCTCCGACTCCGTGAGCAGCTTCCACTCGGCGCCCAGGCGCTTGCTGATCTCCGAGTTGTGCATCTTGGGGTTCTCCTGGGCCATCTTGCGCCGCTGAGCCCGCGACCACACCATGAAGGCGTTCATGGGCCGCTTGACGTGGTCCACCGGCTTGGACATACTATCGCCGTGCCGCGGCTGCAGCCCGCCGCCGCCGCCCGGGCCCTCACCCTCGGCCCGGAGGAAATCAATGTTGGCTGCCCGCAGGGACCCGCTCGGCCGGCCGGTACTCGCCGCGCCCCACTTTGCGCCCAGGCGTCGCTCCCGCCCCGGAGGAGGGGGCCGGGGGACGAGCCCAGGGCCGCTCCGCGCCCCGGGCCGCCCTGGTCTCTCCCGCCAAGCGCTCGGGACAATCCTTTCCGGGACGCTGTAACTTCTCGGCGGCTCCCTCACCCCGCAGTGGCGGTTTGCCCTTTGCTTTGTTTTGGTCCGTCCTCTCCGGTTGCGTTTGCTCTCGAACTCCCGGCAGGTAGCTGCTGCCCGGCAGAGCTCTCCCCCTCCTCTGTCTTTTTTCTCCTAAATGCAAAGCAGCCCCGAAAGTTGCGTCGCGGAAGCTCCACCGAGTCGAGCCGAGGCGCCCGCCGCCGCGTGCTGCCAAGTGCCAAGGGGGGCTCTCGGCGGCTGGAGTGTTTGGGTTCTCCTCGGTGACTTTTTCATTTGACAGAAGCAGATAGGGTGGGGAAGGAGGGGAGGTGGCCCTGGAAGAGGAAGAGGAGGGGGAGGCGGAGGAGTGTCCGGGCGCGCCACGGGAACACAGAGCGCAGCAATGGATATAAATACAAATACAGCAGCACCAGCCGGTTTTCTTGGCTCAGGGCAGGGTACGCTGATGGGAATCCCGAATCAGCTGGGGGTTTTTTTGTCGTGGGGGAAGCTAGACCCCCAGCACCTGCCTCTGGAGTCCTTCTCTCCGGTTGCTGGACGGGAGGGGCGAGAAAGAGGCTGGATGAGGCTTGAGCAAGCCTGAGGTCCCCCGGCCTCAGAGGAAATTCTCCCGGCTCGCCGCGGCGCTGCGTCTGGCGGTCCCCCGGGCCATCCTGGCTCCGCTCGCTCCAAGGCCCTCCAGGCGTGCCAGCCGACTAGGGCTCCCGGGACATGCCGGGCGTGGAGGGCGGCGCAGCCTTCGCGCGGCGCGGCAGGCCCGGCACCGGCCGTGTCCCCTCCTCGCTCCTGTCGGCAGCCACCTGGCACTTGCAACTAACTTCGCCCAAGTTTCCTGCGCCGGCGCCGCCGCGCCTTCCTCGGCGCGCCCGCCTGGGAGCGTGCGCCCGCGTGCACGCCTCGCCCGGGCCCCTCTCTCCTCGGTCCTCTGGCCGGAGCCGAGCAGGCGCAGGGGCCGAGGTGCTGGAGGAGGAGATTTAAGGAAAACGCGCCATCACCTCGGTTCGCAGGCCCGCGCTGGGGCAGCTCCCGCTTTCACCCACTCCCGCAGCGCAGTGGGCCCCTTCCTGGCCCCGGCCTCCACGCCGCCGCTCCGGAAGCGGCTGGAACCCTGTGCACGGGCTCAGGTGAGTGTCGCTACCTGCCAGCGTACGCGACCGCAGCCGGCGCTGGGTGTGCATGTCCAGCCGGGGCTGAGTGTGAGTATATCTGGGGGCGTGCGGAGGAGGTGGAGCCCAGGACTCCAGGAGGGAGGAGGGACCAGCGGAGCCTCCTCCTGCTCCCACACCCCCAGGACCTCGAATTAACAGATCCCCTCCGCCCCCTCCCAATACTCCTCCTCCCACTCCTTTTCACTTGAGAGCAGGTTTAGGCGATTGGAGAGTCCGGAGCGCGCCGCGGAGTCTGCGCACTGTTTGGCGTTGGCAACCCCCGGTGTCATCCCTGGCTACCCAGGCCTGGCCCGCGCGGCTGCACCGGTGGCGTCTCTGGGAGCCTCTGCCGGGAGGAAGAAGGAGGCACGCACAAGGAAGACAGCCTCTCAAACTACGGAGGAAGAGGGTTAAGCCTGGGGAAGCGGGGAGAATCATACTTGAAAATGTTTGAGACTGTACCTAGCAAGAAAGTGCTCATTTTCCTTGGAGGGCCAGCTGTTACTTGCAACAGATGCTTTCCGCAGTTTCTTGCACAGGTGATGCACCCAGTCAGAGGTAGTGGAGTGAAAAATAGTTCGGGAGGTTTAAGTGTCCTCTTGGCAAGCCTTTCGAAAAGGACCTACCCCAGGCTGAGAGTATGCTTTCTTGACTATTCAGGTCTTTGAAAATTTTGGTTGGTTTGTTTTGTTTTAACCCTGGTCTCCAAGAACCATCTATATGCTGATCTCTTTAAGGTACAGTTAACTTACAGTATCTCATTTAAATGCACAGATAGGGTGAAGGTGTTTAAAATCAATAAGAAGTATAAATTGTTTCTCTGAAGGAAAGAAAGAAGTAAAACATACCAATCACTCTGCTGGAATATTTTTAGGCTGTTAAGCACAGTTTTCTTCTTTAGTAATTGAGGTGATTTTTTTCTTTAGAATTGACATGATGCAGACATCAAACAGCATAACTCCGTATGCATATTTTTCTGACTTCTTGTTATGCTGCAACACACTCAGAACATGATCTGTCTGGAGGGTTTATTCAGAAGGTGGCCTGCCCTTCAGGGAGAACTTGCTTCCCTTCTTTCTTTGGCAGTTTGGATTGGACCTAGCTCTGTGCTATGTGCAAGTAGGAACTTCTGTAAACGGTTAACTCTTTAAGTCTTCCTGTGATTTATGTTCAGTTCATACACACAGAGACAAAAAAGCATTGATTATAATTATGAACTTAAATAAAAACAGGTTTAGACCATCAGATTTATTTAAAAGTTAGGCTTGTTTTGTTCATTTTTAATAAAAGAATAGTGATTGGTTTTTCTAAAATCATAGTTGTGATAACATAGAACTGTGAATCAGCTGTGGTATGTATGGGGATTTGCGTTTTTCTTAAGATGTCACATTTACAAATGCATATTTTGTATCAGTTATGCCCTTATATTGCTAAAACAATTGCACTGATTTCTCTAGAACCATATTCCTTTACAGGCTGTGTAAAGACACTCTGTCATTCACAGACTCTGGGTGGAGCAATGTTAAAACACTAGCAGGTGTAATTACATAGACTAGAATATTAAATATGCTGATAAACTACAAAATTATCATCCATGACCTTTGAACCTACTAACTCACATAATAGGTTTCAGACAAAAATATTATACACTGTCACACAAAGAACGTATCTATTGGGACACAAGATATGAAAAACTGTTATTCACTAAACATTGTGAATAAAGTTGAATCTAATCAAGATTATCTTGACACATAAGAAAGGATAAGGATTGAGAGAACATTTTATGTTGATGAGTTAAATTATTTTATACTCTTCAAATTTAAGTTTAAAAATCTAGTGCAATAAATTATTACATTGGAAAGATGTTTGTTTATGTGATTGAAATGTATGCTTATATATGCAATATCTTATAAAAATAAAATATGTATAAAATTCCTTGAATATAGGTTTTCCAGTATAAATTTGAAATATTGCCTGTCTAGTGATAGTAAATGAGCCAAATGAGAAAGTTCTTAAGTCTAAGAGTGTTGAATTGTGGAAAACAAAAGTGTCACAAAAAGTAAGCAACTGTGTGCTTGTCTGTTTGCCAAATAAAATTTCACATGTTTCAAAATAGAAGAGATTTGCTTTTCAATTTTGGTTTTTAGGGCATCGATATTCTTGCCCTAACCCTTCACAACTAAGGAGAAAGCCCTCACTAAGCCATGCATTAAAGAAAGCCAGTGTAGCGTCACAATTATTAACCAGCCTTCACACCTCTTGCCTGAATCTGGTTGAGCTTTTAACAAAGTAAATTTTCCAGCCATTTTTATTCATATGTACCAAAATGTAGATTCACTTTTAATTTCCTCATATCAGGAAATTGTTTGAACTGATGGAGTGTTATATTTTTGTTCTTGCGCAGTTTTCTCTTAAAGGTGAAAAATATCAGGATATAGGAAATACAGTAGTCTGTGTGAGTAAATAGGGAAGACAAAATAAATTGAAAGAGAATTATTCTAAGTTTGATGGGCTTTATCTTGTCAACTCTTGCTTGTAAGCACCTAGAGAACAGCATAATTTGATCAGTAGAATCTGTGTGGGTCTGTATTTTCCTTGTGGCCACAGTGATACCTGTGATCACAAATGTGTCTAATCAGAAACTGAGAGACACTCTCTCAGAAAAAGTTTGTGGGTCTGTGTAAATTCAGTTTCCTCTTTTCCCCCTTAAGCCCTCCCCAGCAAATGGTATCTTTTCAGTTCCAAAACTTTCACTAGGAGGCAGCAATGAGGTTGTTGTAGAATTTAAAAAAAATACCTTGGCAATATCAGCCTTGCTTTCTCTTTCTCTTTCTTTTCCATAAAAAAGGGAAGAGTACCTGGATCCCAAAAGTGAACTGAATCATTTCCTCTCTCTTTGCACTCTCCTCTGTCTCACTGGATTCTCACCCACATGGCTCACTGTGGCATTTTTCTAGAGCCATGGAGGTAATAACCCACAGCAAAGACAGCAAACCAGTGGGGTACTGAGAGGTGACCAGATGGAAGCAATGGGCAGTAAAGGTGATGCCCTCAAAGTGCAGAGGCTGAGCAATCACCCTGAAACACTGAGAGCCGGCCTCTACAGTTAGAGAACATTGGGCTTCTGTTCTTAACCAAGTGCAATGAAGATCCATAAGTTCATCCCTGCATAGAAAGGTGATACAGCCTGTTTGTCCTGCTAAGAAGGAAATGAGTAAACTGCAGCAGCAGCCAACCCTTAGCCTTTTGTCACAGTTCTCTGGTCCTACTCCTGTCAGCCCCCATAAGAGGGAAAAAAATCACTAACACATGGTCATGTAAAGCTTGAGACACATGATGAGCTGTTGAGTTCAACAGTCATGGCAGGAGCCAACAGCTGCACCAGTTACTGCTAAATGTTTATCTTCTTGAAATTTCTGTCCCTTTATTCTCATTACTCCCACGGTACTTGGAAATTGGGGATATATAGATCAATTACGGAGAACACCTTTCCTCCTGTCTCCTTAGCAGTGTTCAGCAGGCTGGCATTTTCAAGAGAAGCTTTAGAAGACAGAGCAAGCAAAACAATATCAAAAATAGTCCCCTCTCACTCCTCATTTAAAAAAAAAAAAAACCTAAGAGAAGACAATACAAATAACCCAAGACAGACAACTTCACAAAGTACTGATTTCAGATCCCCAAAATCCCATAAAAACATACTTCACTTAGGATAAGTGCTTTTTTTAGTGAGAGGGAGCTAGTCTTGAACAAAACCAGAAATGAATGACGAGGGCTGGACAGTGAGTGTACTGTTGGCCTGTGTAATGAAAAATCCTTCTAACCTTCCGTAGCTTTCAAATGAGGAGACTGGGTTCTGGGAGGGTGGGATTGTAAATTTCATCACCGACACATGCTCTGCTTTATTTTGAGAAAGAACACATCTGTGAAAGGGGTCTCTCTTAAATATCCCAGCAGAGGCGTGGACAAGCCATGCATCTGGTTTTACAGAAGTCACACTGTCTTCTCTTGCAGCTTCCAGGCTGCTGAGCCCTGTGTGTCCCTCCTACTCAGATTCAGTTTCCTATCTAAGGAGGGGTCTGCTTTAGAGCTCGTTTGCTGGGCTGTTCTGCTTTGTGTGTGTGTGTGTGTGTGTGTGTGTGTGTGTAGAGAGAGACAGAGAGAAAGAGAGAGCTATCAGTTATTAAGTTCTTAAGATACTGCACCTTTTACATGCATTATCTTGTTTAATTTTTAGGAAAATCCTTTGAGGTAAGAGTTACCATTTCCAATTTGCAGATTAAGGAAGGGAGCCTTTAGAGCAGATGAGTACCTTGCCCCAAGTCACACAACCATAACTGGAAGAGCTGGGATTTGACCTAAGCTGATGTCTGTAACCACCACCACTTTGGGGCCAGTAGAAGGCTCAGCCCCCCTCCCGGCTCAGATTCCCAATTCCACCTACTTCCTTAAGCTTTCTGTGACTCACCCCGAGCCCCACTCCTTCTGTGAGGGAGTGCCCAGTGGCAATCTCTCCATCAAGGCCAATGCCACAGGAGCAACACTCCAGTTGGAAGAGGCAGTCTCTCCAAGTCCCCTCCTGGCTGCCCTGGGACCAGGCCTCCCCTGCTCACGTGACTGCCAGCACAGAGTTTGGCCTCAGCTGCAATCCACCATCCCGCACTGTGTGGGCCTCCCACAGCAAACACTGAACAATTGCCTGCCCTGAGTAAACCCGATCTCTACCCTTGCTCTGATAGCCAAGAGCTGCTAAAAGGACTCTTACAACACTGTTATCTAATCTCGGTCTTTGTTTCCCCCCACCCCTGGTTGTCCAGCCCTTCCCTCTCTCCTTCTCTCCCTGTCTACCTTTCTTTAGTGAACCCCAAGCACACAAAATTGGTTTAATCACAGTTCCTGATTCATAATACACTCTCACAATTGGCCCATCAATAGCCCAGTTTTATTTATTTAGTTAGTTATGTTTAGTAATTTGACAAGTACCTATGCATTCACCACCCAGACCTACAGGTGCCAGTGAACCTATATCTTATTAAATGATCTTCCGAGTAAACTATTCACTACCCATGCAACCATTTTCATTTCACTGATGTTTTATATAGTTTTTTCATCTAGATGTATGCTTTTGGTTTAATTTGTTTTTAACTTATAAAAGTTCTCCAAAAGTAAGACTTTTGTATAGAATCTTTATCGTCTAACTTTTTTCCTTTAATTATTTTGTTTGAATTCATTGATATTACTGCATGTTACTGTGGTTTATTCATTTTAGCTGCTAATATTCTGTTGTATAAATACACCACAGTGTACTGCTTAATGTCCTGCTGATAAGCATGTGGGTTGTTTCCAGGTTTTAACCATTGTGAACTGCCTGCTATAGCCATTCTTGCTCCGTCTGCCGTTGGGCAGGCACAGAGGTGAAAAGCAGTGAAACTGGGAAATTTGCCTAGTGTTATACCCTTTTTCCAAGTGGGTCGCCTTGTGTTTCTGTTTGTTTTTTTCTCCAGGTATTCAGAGAGTTATTTTTTATATTTTGTCCCAAGTTTATTATCTATGGGATGGTTGGTCTTATAGGAGCTATTTCTCCATTACCAGAATCCCGTCTGAAATTGAGTGTTGGGTATGATATGAGGTTTGATTCCTTTCCATATGGGTACTCAATTTTTTACAATCTTTAATTGAAAAAAATGCCTTTTTATACTGCTCACAAATGCTACTTTCACCCTAAATAAAATTGATGTGAGTTGGTTTCTGAGCTCTCTATTTTGCTTTATGTTTTTAAGTTTTTGTCTTTTTGCACTATCTCGATTCTGATAGAGTGAGTCCTTTCATCTTCTTATTCAGAAGTATGTTGGCTACTCTTGGCCTTTGCATTTCCATTTGAATTTTAGAACATATTGTCAGGTTCCAAATAGTCTTTAAGAATCCAAGTACTTTTTAAAAGCTTTTAAACCAAGATTGCTATAAATCTCTGGGTTGATTTAGGGAGAATGGACATCTTTACAATGTTAACACTTCTAATCCATGAACCTGGTATCTTTCCATTAGTTTAATTGTTCTTTAATTTCTCTCAGCAATACCTTATAGTTTTTTGGTAAAATTCTTAGACATCTATTATTCCTAGGTTTTTAAAGATACTTTTTATACCATTATAAATAGCATATTTTAAAGATGTATCTTTTTAAAAAGATAATACCTTTTTAAGAGTTTTATTTACTGTTTGTTGCTGGTATATAGAAATACAATTAATTTTTGTTTATAACTTGTAAGGGGCTACTTTGTGAAACCATTTTTAATTCAAATAATTTATTTGTAGATTCTGTTGTGTTTTCTACATAAAAAATCATATCATCTATGAATATTAAGAATTTTCTTTCTTCCTTTCGTATTCTTAATTTTTTTTTTTTTGCCTTACTACACTGTCTAGATTCTCCAGTTCATTGTTGAACAGAATTCATGATGGTAGGTGTCCTTGTCTTCTCCCTGATCAATTTACGGCATGCTGGGGGAATGGGTCACCATATTCTTCTCAAAGTTTGGGGTTTTTAACAGTCTCGTTCAGCCCTGGTCCCGCTGCCACCCAATCATACACATCTACCTATCTTCCTGGAATTCTGCTTGGTTATGCTTTTCTTAGTTTAGACAGTTGACCAAACAAGTCATGCAGTCTTTATCTCTAGAGCAAGAATCCCACCTGGTTGGGTCCATGAACCCTGAACACTGGAGGGATAACTCATTCCCCATTTCTCCATCTACCCAGTGTAGGTTTTGCCACACAGAGTTGCTCACCGTGTGCCCGGTTATGGTGTTAGGCTGTTTGCCTTGGCTTGTTTGTATGTAACTGTGCTATTCTCATCTTGCATTCAAAGCTGTAGCCTCTGTGCCTGCATTATTAGGCACAAACTCCAGGGCCTGTGTAGCTAGTGCCGGTTCTCCTTCGTTTCTTGCACCACCTCTGGAGAGGCTTGGTCCAGCCTCAATGCTTGGCATCTTGAAAACAGGCCAAGGCCCCCAATCATTCCACAGGGTCCAAACGTCCTAAATGAGGACATTTGTTTTACCCAATAGCATAGTGTTTCCTTTCTCTAGAGGCAGGGTAAAATAACCCATGAGCAAGCGAATGCTGTAATTCCTTCTGATTTTTGTTACTTGAATGTAATAAGAGGACACAAAGCAGGAATCCTGAAGTATTAAAGAATGGTGATTAGTCCGATAGCAATCTGCACCTATCATTCCAGCTGCCTGAAAAGTTGACTCATGACCTCAGCGGACTTATCACCCCCTGGTATTTGTAGAGCCACATTGTATTTTCGTGCTTTGTTTGTGCACTAAAGTGTTTTTATACACTAACTTCCTAGCTGACGTGTCCTTTTGTTCATTATCGGCCTCCAATTTCACATTCCAGTCGGTTGTCAAAAGTGGCCAGACTCTAGATTGTAGGCATGCCTGCAGTGCTGCTTTTCAACGGGCTTTTAAAACAGTATTTGACGTTTATGCATGTACATTGTCTACTGCAAGTATATCTGTTGCCGTCAAACAAAGCCCCGTACTTGATAACATTTGTCTTTGTTTATTTATAATACTTGACGCAAAAGGGGGCTTTCATATTTATATCACACGGCTTGCGTTTTAATAAAATTCTACCTTTATTAGTAGGACATGTGGGAGTGAGTTAAGACGCTGGCAACAACCTGACAAGAAAATGCTATCTGATGGATTTGTTAATATTAATTTGGAGTTTCTTTCCTAGAAACCTTTTCTCACAAAACTCAAAGAGGCTGAGTTGGCTACTCCCTGCTTTATGATTCTCCATACCCTGGATCAGCTTTTAATATTATTCTGGTTCCAGTACCTCTCAGTTACAACTATTAACCCATCTGTGTTTTCTTACTGAACTTTAAACAGCCCAAGGGCAGGGACCATATCTTATTGATCTTTATACCTCAGAACCTAGCAAGGCTCCTGGCATGAAACAGGACTCAATAAATCGTTGGATAACTGAATCGCCAACATGCTCTGTATCTTTGTGTGCACAGCCAAGAAGAAAGGAGAGGTTAAGAATTTAACCCCATGATTCAGATACAGGATTATTAAACTAATCTTTAATTAATTGATTAATCTTAATGACATCTAGAGTAGTGCTGGAAATGAAATGACTTAAATAATGTTTCTGATACTCCAAGTAAAACTCCCACATTCATACCTTCTATCATCAGGATAGTTCAAGTATAATCTATTCCACAACCCCTCTTTCCCTAAACAGTTTGGTTATTATTTAAGTCTTTAATTTTAAGTTGCTATTGAGGATAGGTCTGTAACAAAGACAACAGCTTTTAAGTGTCCACTGTATAAGTTGTTTAACCTCTGTTTTTAAAAGTTCCATGACTATGCAATTAAAATTTATAATTTAATTAAATTAAGATAGGCTTTTTTATTTTTATAAAATGAATGGAATACTAAAATGACTGGCGATTATACATTTTCACTGGATTTGTTTTAAAAATCACATTTTTCCCTTTCCATGCTTTTACTGTGAATAACACAACTTCTACCCTAAGAATTCTTTGGACTTGGGGCAGTGAATGCCCAGGGACATCTCAGGTGTGCCAAGTTAACCCCTTTCCAAAGGCTCCATTTGATTCACAAAACAGGGGAAGAGGGCAGGTAAAAGGAGTTTTAAAGATTTTGTTTTGAACTTCTGCTGTTAACTGAATTGTGTCCCCCCCCACATGCATATGCTGAAACCCTAACCCCCAGTGTGGCTGTATTTGGAGATGGGGCCTCTAAGGAAGTAATTAAGGTTAAATAGAGTCATAACAATGAGACCCCGATCCAATAAGATTAGTGTCCTTATAAGAAGAGTCACCACCAGAGAGCTTGAGTGTGTGTGTGCTCTTTGTCTCTTTCGCTCTGCTGTGTGTGTGTGTGTGTGTGTGTGTGTGTGTGTGTGTGTGTGTGTGTGTCTGCTCAGAGGAAAGGCCATGCTGTCCTGGATTCTCCAAAGCAGCTCGTCCACCAGCGGAATACTACCAAACGACCTTTGTCATGCCATGTGGGACAGAAGAATTGCCCTGCTGAGCCCTGCCCAGATACCTGATATAAAAAATCATGAGATATAATAAAATGCTTTTATTAAGCTCCTAAGTTTTGGGATAGTTTTTTGCACAACGATAGATAACTAGAACAGCCTTCATCGGGGTATCAAAGACCATATTTATTACAATTAACTGAATAAACCAATTTACTAGTTTACATCTTGATTCTGTTTAATACTCCTTAGTTCCTTTTAACACTGAGGAGCAAGATTTAATACATCAAGTAAAGGAGGAAACTTCACACAGGTTGTAAAGTCTTTAGGAGGAGACTTTCTCTCGGTACAAAAAAAATGGCTCAACAGCTGGAGAAATTCTATAGTTGACAGCCCTCTGCCTTATAGAGTTACAGACAGTTTAGGGTGGAGAGAAGGGAGAAGTTAGCCAGGAGCATCTCTGCCTGGCTGGGACTGCCCTGTTGTAATCACTTCTGGTTCCCAATAAGGGCTCATAAGTTTCAATCCTGAAAAAAATCAGACTTCTTTCAGTCATTGCCTAGATAGGAACATGCTCTCATTCAGATTTTCTGGGAGTAGCCAGTCAGGCACAAACTTTTATTTCCACAGGGAGAGAAATGAACTTTCTGTGATCACATATATCATTTTTCAACTACATGGTTATAGCTTAAAGGCACTTCTTAAAAAACAAAATGGTCCAAATCTAAAGTATTAGACTATCTCAATTAAAAAGACAAACACACAGAAATCTAATAGTGTAAATTTCTTGGTAATATTTGCCTATTGTTGGGAAGATTCTGGAGTCGCTCAACATTGTCCTAGCTTTAGAGGTTATGTTCAGTATTGCATTGCTTTTTTTAAACTCAATTTTTAATGAAAAAAAAATTTTAAATACATATGGATAAATTATCATCATTGGATTGAGAAAATAACATGTTGTTTACGTGAGGGCCAATTACACATCTAATAATGATAGTGTTAAAAAGAGTGAGTAGAAACTGAAGACATCACTAGGGAACACAAAGCTTTACTGAAAAATTAACATATAACAATACAATTTGATGACATTTATTTGGTGGGGTTCCATCCTCTTTGCTTTAGCCATGGGCTTTTTGCTTTCATCTCTTTTTGAGAATATGTTGCTTAAGGAAAATATTAGTAATGTCTACAGAGATGGATTAATAAATTCCATCGCTGACTGGCCTCCTACTCAATCTGATGAATCAGTGTTTTTGTGGTTTCTGAAATCAGCAGAGCCCATCAATTAAAATACATACTGCAATTAATGTTTTTAATTATAAACACTCTGAATGAAACACTGTCATAGAGAATAAGCAATATGTGCTAAAAAGGCAAGTACAATATGTGGAACAGGGCAGTATACGGAACACTAAATGGGGACTCAGACACTGGTCTTGATGCTAGCTACCAGCTTCACTTGGGAGCGTCAGTCCCCTCATGTGTAAAATGGTAATAATACCACCTCTCTTAGCTAATGCATAAAGTTGTGAAGATTAAAATAAAATGAAGCAATGCAAGTAAATGGTAAAATATTATTTTTCAGGGGTGAGGGATAAAAATCTGCCTGTTGGGTACCATGTACACTATTCTGGGGATGGGTACACTGAAAGCTCTGACTTCAGCATGATATTCAATTTATCCACGCAACAAATATTTCTTGAAATTAAAAAAATGTTATTCTTCAGATAAAATATTTGTTAACTGGCCAAACCAAGACTAGAGACAGAGGTGTTTCCAGTTCATCTGGAGCAGTAGGGTAGAAATGGCTGGGTATTAGGACTAGGAAGGAGAAACCTCTTTCAGTTGAGTTGGCTAGAACTGTTAATGCTATTTCTTTTCCCCTACAGGGTGTTTGTTTTATTTTAAGGCACATTATAAGGCTTGTTTACACTGTCTCCTCCACATTCACTTTGATTCTCAACACTCATCTCTTATACTTGTTCTAGAACTCAGTTGTTTATGTGCCTAGGCATAAAATTGCTGCATATGGTAACGCTTTGTTTAATCTTTTGATGAACTTCTAGTTTATAAAATGATAACAATGCCCGTCTTAGCTAACTGTCTAGTTGTTTTCCAAAGTGTCCACATCATTGTAAATTCCTATTCTGATTCTTCCACTGTATTAGGGTTCTTGAGAGAAACAGAACCAACAGGATAAACACACACACACATATATTTAAACATACATATATATTTATTCATTATGGGAATTGATTTACACAATTATAGAAGCTGGGAAGTCCAAAAACCTCTGTCATGAGCAAGTTGGGGAACCAGGAAAGCTGGTGGTGTAACTGAGTCTGAGTCTCAAAGCCTGAGAACTAGGAGTGCCTGTGTTCTAGAGCAGGAGAACACGAATGCCCCAGTTCAAACAGCAACTGAATTCACTCTTCCTTCACTGCCATTTTGTTCTGTTTGGACCCTGAACAGATTGGTCGATGCCTGCCCCCATTGGTGAGGGAAGATCTTTATTCGATTCAAATGCTAATCTCTTCTGGAAACACCCTCAGAGACACACCCAGAAATAATGTTTTACCAGCTATGTAGCCATCCCTTAGCCCAGTTAAGTTGATACACAAAATTAACCAACACACTCACTAATATTAAATACTTGCTATTATGTAACTTTTTTTATTATAACCATCCTACTTGGTATGAAATGGTATCTCATTTTGGTTTTGATTTGCATTTACATGATAGATAATGATGCTGAGCTTTATTTTTTGTGCTTATTGATCATTTGTATACTTTATTTGGAGAAATACCTATTCAGATTCTTTGTTCAGTTTTAATTGGGTTATTTGTCTTATTATTATTGAGTTGTAAGAGTTCTTTTTGAAATAGCTAAGTGTTAATCCTCTAGCTTTGTTCTTTTTCAAGATTGGCTATTTGGAATCACTTGCATTTCCTTATTAACTTTAGGATCAGCTTGTCAATATCTATAAAGAAGCCAGCTGGGATTTTGATATGTAATATGTTAAATCTGTAGATCAATTTGGAAAATATTGCCCTCTTAATAATATTATGCCTTTTGAAACATAAACATAGAATGTTTTTTGTTTATTTAGGTCTTCTTTAATTTCTTTCAATAATGTTTTACAGTTTTTAGTGCAAAAGTTTTATACTTCTTTTGTTAAATTTATTCTTTAGTATCTTGTTGTTTTTGATGTTGTAAATGGAATTGTTTTCTTAACTTCATTTTCAGATTGTATGTTGCTAGTGTATAGAAATATGATGATTGTATATTGATCTTTTATTCTGCAAACTTGCTGAACTCATTTTTTAGTTCTAATAGTTTTTAGTGGATTCCTTAGGATCTTCTATGTACAAAGTCATGTTATCCTTAAATAGAGAAATTTTACTTCTTCTTTTCTAACATTAATGCCTTATTTCTTTTTCTTGACTAATTGCCCTGGCTAGAATCTTTAGTATAATGTTGAACGGAAGTGGTGAGTTTTCAGTCTTTCACCATTAAGAGTGATGTTATCTCTGAGCTTCTTTATAAATGCTCTTTGTAAGGTTATGGAAATTACTTTGTAATTCTAGTTTATTTGTGTGAGTGTGTGTGCACGCACATGCACGCATGCAAGCATGTGTTTTAGATCATGATAGTGTGTTGAATTTTGTCAAAACGCTTTTTCTGCATCTATTAAATAATCATTGTCAAAACGCTTTTTCTGCATCTATTAAATAATCATGTGAGTTTTGTCTTTTATTCTATTGGCATGATATATTGTATTGATTAGAGAACCAACCTTGCACTCCTAGGATAAATCCCAATTGGTTATGATGTTTAATCCTTTTTATATATTGCTGGATTCAATTTTCTAGTGGTTTTTTCTTTTAGAACTTTTTTGTTGATATTCATATGAGAGATTGTTCTATAATTTTCTTGTGATATCTTTGTCTGGTTTTAGTATCAGGGTAATATTGGCACTGCTTTAGCTGAAAGCCATATTTTGGTATTTTTTGTTTTCATTTTTATGCATCATAGAGTATATTCTAATTTCCTTTGCAAGTTTTTATTTAGGGGTGTGTTATTTAACTTTCACATATTTGTGAATTTTCTAAATTTCCTTCAGTTATGATTTCTAATTTTATTACATTGTGGTCTGAGAACATACTTTGTATAATTTTAATTTTTAAAAATTTATTGAGACTTGTTTTATGACCTAATATATGATCTATCCTGGAGAAGGTCTCATGTACATTTGAGATAAATGTGTATTTTGCTGTTATAAATGGAGTGTTGTATCCATGTCTGTTAAGTTTAGTTAGTGTTGTTAATGTTTCCTATTTCCTTATTGATGTTCTAGTTGTTTTACCCATTATTGAAAGTGGTGTATTGAAGTCTCCAATATTATTGTTGAATTGTCTATCTTTCAATTCTGCCAGTTTTTGCATATGTATTAATATTTTGGTCTCTGTTATTTTGTACATGCATGTTGTATATTCCTGAAGGATTGACGTTTTTGCCATTATAAAATGTCTGTCTCTATTTACAGTGTAATTTTTTTGCTTGAAGTCTATTTTGCCTGATATTGATATGGCCACTTCAGCTTTGTTGTTATTGCTGTTTGTGTAATTTATCTTTTTTTATTCTTTTCATTTCCACCTATTTGAATCTTTGGATCTAAAGTGTGTCTTCTATATACAACATATAGTTGGATTTTTAAAAAAATTCAGTCTGATAATCTCTGCATTTTGATTGAATCATTTAACCCATTCACATTAATAATAATATTGATATTCTTGGATTTATGTTAGTCATAAAGTTATTTTATTTTTTGAGACAGGGTCTTGCTCTGTTACCCCAACTAGCATGCAGTGGTATCATCATAGCTCACCACAACCTCAAACTCCTGGGTTCAAGCAATGCTCCTGCTTCTGCCACCCAAGAAGCTGGGACTACAGGTGTGCACCACCATGTCCAGCTAATTTTTCCACTTTTTGTAGAGACAGGGTCTTGCTCTTGCTCAGGCTGGTCTCAAACTCCTGACCTTAAGCGATCCTCCCACCTGGGATTACAGGTGTGAGCCACCACACTCAGACAAAAAGTTACATCTTACGGATAAGCAAAGAAAGTAGTTTCTTGAGATGAAAACTACTCCGGATGTAGATGCTGTGAACATTGTTGAAATGACAACAAAGGATTTAGAAAATTCCATAAATATAGCTGATAAAGCAGAGGCAGGGTTTGAGAGGATTAACTCCAATTTTGAAAGAAGTTCTACTGTGAGTAAAATGCTATCAAACAGCATTTCATGCTGTAGAGAAATCTTTCGTGAAAGGAAGAGCCAATTGACGTGACAAACTTAATTGTCTCATTTTAAGAAATTGCCACGGCCACCCCAACCTTCATCAACCACCACCCTGATCAGTCAGCAGCCATCAACATCAAGGCAAGGCCCTGTACCAGCAAAAACATTATGACTTGCTGAAGGATCAGATGATCATTAGCATTTTTTAGCAATAAAGCATTTTTTAATGTATGTACATTTTTTAGATGTAATGCTATCACACACTTAATAGACTACAGTGCAGTGTAAACATAACATTTCTATGCAATGGGAAACCAAAAAATTCATATGACTCACTTGATTGCAGTATTTGCTTTATTGTAGTGGTCTGGAATATAACTCACAATATCTCCGAGGTACGCCTGTGTCGGTTTTATCTAGACGTAAAGCTGTCGCCCCAAAGAAGTGTAACTCACTTGGGAAGGAGAACTAGACACCAATTTGTTGTTTAGAAGAAGAGTGTCTGAAAGAGGGGAGGAAAGGATGAGTGTATAGACTTGGAGTCCAAGTCCAGCTCTCTGACCCCTCTTTCCACTGGGCAATGAAGCCGCCCCAGTTTTGGGTGGTTTATCAAAAGCACCTGCAAATTCCAAGTTCATGTAAGGCTGTTCCCAATTTACTGCTTTAGTTCAAGGATTACAAAGTAGAGCAGGGCCTTCCTTTTAAGGAAACAACTAAACTTTCTTTATTGAAATTTTCTTTTCCTCACTTAATCATAAACATATGAAAATTTGTTACCTGCTTGGGTTCTCTCTACAGAAAACTGCTGCCCTAGATTTCGGTGTGAGTAGCACGTTGCTTGGCGAAGCCACTAAAGTGACAGGGAGTGATCATTGGGACATCAGCCATGGAGCTGCCATCGTGTTCAATGTGTGTTTGAAAACTCGGCCCCAAGTCTGGCAAACAGTTTAATCACAATATTGGAGAAATTACATCTCTTCGAAATCAAACTTATCCTTCTATTGATGTCTCCCAGGGACAAGGGGTGTAATTAAGGTTTCTGTCAAAATAATCAACTTGATATAAACAATTGAGGAAGAAATTGCTGTGCCAATGGGTCTCTGAGGGGGAATAAATGGGGAAGAAATGTATTTTTAAGAGGCACCATGAAGAAGCAGAACTTTCAATTCAGTTAGATTCTACAGATATCTGCGTATCTCTATGTGTAAAGAACAGGACTAGGCATTTAAAAAAACAAAAGGCCAGATAACATCTCGATGCACATATTCCATTCTGGTGCTGTAATTGGTGTCTGTAACATCCAATCCCATTTTTTTGGTCAATTTGCTTATTGAAGTACAACCTACATACAGAAAAGTTCATGAGCGTACAGCTCAATCAATCTGTACAAGGTAAACACATCTACCTAACCACTACTTGGATCAAGAAATAAGATATTACCAAAATTCATCGCTGCCTTGGTTGTTCTCTGATGCCTTCCAAGAGCTGGTTTTCATAATTTTTCCAGCTTGTGTATTTTCATCATTGGAAAGGCTAGTCTATTACCAGAGACTCCCTCATCCTTAAGCAGAAGTTCATTACACACTATTGAATTCTCACAAAACCCTGTGAAGTGGTATTATTATCTTAATTTTCAAGTTTAGGGATGTGACTTCCAGAGATACATACTTTGCTCAAGAACACCAGCTGGTAAGTAGCAGAGCTACTTAACCATGATACCATATTGCTTTCCAAATAAGACACAGCCTCGTGCACAAAGGGGTTTAAAGTCTTTAAGATATTGCTATGATTGGAATGTTTGTGTCCTCTCCAAAATTCATGTTGAAAATTATGAAACAGTATTAAAAGGTGGGGCCTTCAGGAGGTGATAAGGCCATGAGGGCTCCACCCTCATGAATGGGATTAGCACACTGGAAGGGCTGGAAGGAACTAGCCAGGCCCCGTCTGCACATCTGCCTCCTGCTAGGCGCAGACACAGCAACAAGACTCTGTCTTGGAAGCTGAGCACAGCCCTCACCAGACACGGAACCTGCTGGTGCCTTGATCTTGGGCTTGGCAGCCTCCAGGACTTTAAGGAATAGATTTCTATTGTTTATAAATTACCCAGTCTTAGTTATTTTGTAACAGCAGCATGAACAGACTAAGAGAGATATAATATTATATATAGATTTGGGTACCAATCCCTTTATATATTATATATGTGTATGTATTACATATAGATGAATTGTATTTTTAATATATTATCTCTTTTAATTAACCATTACAACAATATGTTCTCTCATTTAACCATCATGACACTCCTATGATGTAGAAATTAATCTCCATATATTACAGATGTGGAAACTGAGGCTGAGAAAGGTTAAACAACTCTCTGGAGCATGTAGCCATGTAATCCTACTCCTGAGACCTGCATCTTCCCACTGCTCTGTCAGGACCCCCTACCCCTCGCCCATATTGCCCATGCACACTACTGATGTCTGTAGAATAAAAGAACAAACAATGTCAACATTCATTTGTGAGTTAAAATTGATAGTGAAAGAGGAATATGCCACTGTCCTGAGAAGATCATTCCCAAACATGGGATGATGTCTAACCAGATGTGCTTAAAGTCAGCCCCAGGGAGAAGAAACAAAAATCCCTTGATTGTGTTGTTCAAGATTGCAAAGATTTGAGATTCAGACTCTGTGGTCCACTCTGCCATCCCATTGCAATTGTAGGTCTTCCCCACAGTTCTGGAATCTAAGAGCCTTGAAGGCAGTAACTGTCTTATAGTACCAGGGTCAGGCACACAGGGGAACTCAATCAATAATCGGTCAATAAGTCTCTCTGGTTTCCAATGCCCACCAGCATGCCACCTACCAGCTCTACATAGGTGGCACTCTGCCTCATGTTTACGTTATATCCTAACATGCTTCTTGGTAAGTCCATCCTCAGTACGTGTTCCCTTAAAACTCAAAGTTTTCTTTCCTATTTTACCTTCTGCCTCTTGGGAAAGGCTACCCATTTTCCTGCTCAGTTTAAGAAAGTTGCACACAGGAAAAGGGAACCACTTGCCCCATAAACTATCATCCAGGAACATGAGTTACATTTGGAATACACAACCCAGGAAAATACCAGGCTGCTTACAAAGCATTGGTTGAAGCACAAAGAAAAACAGATACAACATAATCCTTTCCTTTTGCAAAATGACATCCTCATTTACATCCTCACCATATTAATTCTCTTTGTTTCAACTTAACTAAAGTCAAAGAAGGCTTATCAGGACGTATTATTCACATGTATGAGACAGCCTAAAATGACAAAATGTTCTAATTCCATTCCCGGATAAAAGTCAATTTGACATCAACACTAAGCTGTTATTTTACAAATAACAAAGGTAATGTTTAATTAGAATTTAACCTGGCTGCTTGCTTTCGCTTATGTATGGTACACTGGCGTTTCCCTGACTAAAAGAAAGATTGACATCCAGTGTAAATGCTGCATTTTAAAAAGAGCTGCATACGAGTGGTGTCTAATTATGCGTAACACTCTGCCATTTATTACTGGGATTTCAAGTGGCTTGAGGAGTCAGTTGGTCTTTGGTCCTTCCTATCATGATCTTGGGGTTAGGTTGAGTCTTTGGCTGACTATCACAATCGCTTTGTAATGTTTACATCTACAGACCAAGCCTACAAAAGCCCTCCTAAATGGCTAATTATATTTCTTAATCTTGTTTTAACTAAAAAGGTAATAGAAGAAAGCATCTAGCATCCTGCCCTCCACATAGTAGGTGTTTCACAAATGGTAGCTAGCAGCACAGTAAATGTTTATACTTTTCGATGCGATTATTACCATAACCCTGAGCTGCTGCTCATTGATGGGGTCTCTTTCCCCTCTCAGACTCCTGCAGTTCATCATCTGCAACATTCATTCACTGGTTCATTCATTCATGCCACACACAGTCACAGAGTACGTGCTCTGTGCCAGGCACACATCCTATTTGGGTGGTGATCCCCAAGGAAATCCCCCTTAGAGATTCCCAATGCACATATTAGAGGGTCTGAGAAGTGTTGTAAGGAATACATAGATGACAGATGGTAGATAGCTATAGACAAATGATAGAGGGACAGATAACAAATAGATGATGGATTGATTTTCAGTATTTTTCCTTATTTAGGGAACGCTTTTTTTCATGGACACCTATTATGGTCTTAAGATACATTTACTTAAATACATTTCTAAGGAATGTATCTCCTTGGATAAAGGAGGACCATTATATTACTGATTAAAATCTATCCTTACCATTAACTACTATCCAGCTTTGTTTATCTTTGGCACTCCACCTGCAAGCATAGTTCTCCATCCATCACAAGCCTTCAGGAAATACTCATTAAATTTGATACTGAAGGATCTAACTGATGCAACAATGAGGTCCATGTGAGATCTGAGGCTACTGTGAGCCCAGAAAGCAGTAACCAGGCATGTTTGTCCACAAGAAAAATTTCCGTAACGGGCCTTAGACTCACACAGACAAGACTAAAATTCCAGCTGGTCCAGTTAAGTTTGTTGCACAACCTCTCTGGATCTCAGAGGTCCTAGTGAGGGTTAACTGAGATGATGCACACAGAAGACCAAAGCTTCCCCTGAGATATTTGCAACTGCTTTACTCTCACAGTTGCCTTTGCCTGTGCCTAGCTATTCAACCTGTGTGTCACAGTCTGTCCCTCAAAACACAGATGTGGAAATGAGCCTTTCCCTTCATTGGAGGGAGCAAGGAGGGAGGGATAAAAATTTTGCCAGTAGGAGCCAGTCATTGTTTTAAGCCCACAGGCACATACACACACACACACACACACGCACGCATGCACAGCATTTTTGTAGATTTTTCCAAGCATGAGATGAAACAAAGACGTTATGTGGCAAGCATGAAAACAACTGTTGCCCCTTAAAAGAGACTCTCTCTCGCTGGTCTGCAAACTGACATCACCAATAAAACTCTCCTCTCTACTCTTTAGCCATCCTGGTACTGTTTTGGATGACAGTTGCTGGCATGTACCAAAGGTGCTCTCTCTTCAGAGGGAACGGGCAGGTTGGTTTTCATGCCTCACAGGGTCTGTATGACACAATAGAGTCCTACGCGCGCATCAGCAGGTTTGGGGGGAAACTCTATACATTCATGAGAGAAGTCAAGCACATGCACAACGGGTAAAGGTACATGTAACATGCATCCCATGTTCACTTAGGGGCAGGGTTTGAGCACTAAAATGAGGTGGAATTTGGCTCTTTGCATCAAAAGGTGAACAATAGGCCTCAAAGACAGCTGTGCGCAGTGCCTGTGAGCTGGCTGAAATCAGAGGTGTGCAGTTGCTTATCAGGAAAGAATATCTGTAAGGCTGGTCCTCTGTCCAACCAGAGTGATAGTGGTCTGGGCTATAAATCAGCGTTAGGAAGGGTCTGACAATTTGCCTGATAGCTCCTATTATTAGAGAGTTTAGCAAGAGTGTGGTTTTTCTTGTAGGTGTAGGAATTTAGGTTGCCATGCCAGCCGAGCCCTGAACACTCCACCCAGAGGTAATTTTTGTTTCCTTAACCTAAGGGACCATCTTTGTTGATAAAGGAGCATCTATTTTGGTCTACCAGATCACACAACTTCAGATTAAATATCAGGCATCCTGTTGTTTGAGTGTGCCTCAGTCTCACACCAGCTCAGCAAAGCTGTGGCTTGGCCTTCACTCTAATTCTTCTCTCATTTTTATGTAAAGTAAATCAGCTCTTTGCAGCCCAACTCCTGAATTTAGCTCCAGGTCTACCTGCTCTCCCAAGGGCTTTCGCATGACACCATCTGCCCTCATGAACAGGCAAGTAGGCTCTCAAATAGCGAAGTTTTCCTCTGCCTAATCCTACAACTACAGAGACCCCAGGAAAGCTGGTGTCAAGTCCAAAACTGGCCTGGAGTGGAAGGCAGGATTTCCTAATCTCCACTCATTCAAACAAGATCTGCATGGTTTTTCCCAGATATTCATACCATCTCCACATTATGATAGAATAATGCTCCTCCAAAAAGATGTCTACGTGCCAATCCCCAGAATCTGTGAATATGGTGCCTTATGTGGCAAAAGGGACTTTACAGATATGATGAAATTAGGAACCTGAAGCGGGGCTATTATCCTGGATTATGTAGCTGGGCCCAGTGGAATTATAAGGCTCCTTATAAGAGGTTGGCAGGAGGATCCAAGTCAGGGAAAATCAGGTGTGATATGAGGAAGGGGCCACTAGCCCAGGATGACGGCAGTTTCTAGAAGCCAGAAAAGGTAAAGGATTCAAATTCTCTCCTAGAGCCTCCAGAAGGAATGCAGCCCTGTCACATCTTGGTTTTAGGACATCTGGCTTCCATAACTGTAAGATAAATTTACATTGTTTTAAGCCAGTAAGTTTGTGGTCATTTGTTATAGCAGCAATAGAAAACTGATACTTAGTTTTAAAGTAAATAAAACTAATACTTATGCATTCATGTTATATTATGTAATGTGTTCTTTATGTACTGTTTAAATCTATCCACCTTTTATTTACTGTCTACTTTAGCCTCCTCCTAACAATAAAATCCATGGAATCTGTGGGGTGCAGTGGCTCATGCCTGTAATCCTAGCACTCTGGGAGGCCGAGGTGGGAGAATTGCTTGAGGTCAGGAGTTCAAGACCAGCCTGAGCAACAGCAAGGCCCCGTTTCTACTAAAAATAGAAAAAAATAGCCAGGTGTGGTGGCACATGTCTGTAGTCCCAGCTACTCGGGAAGCTTAGGTAGAAGGATGGCTCGAGTCCAGAAGTTTGAACTTGTTGTGCACTAGGCTGGAGGCTGAGGCAGGAGGATCACTTCAGCACAGGAGTTTGAGTTGCTGTGAGCTAGGCTGATGCCATGGTACTCTAGCCTGGGCAACAGAGTGAGACACTGTCTACAAAAAAAAGGGAAGTGAAGGAAAGGAAAAAGGAGGGGAAGGGAGGGAAGAGGAGAAAAGGGAAGGTCCATAGAGTCATGGTTTTAAAGTGGTTGTATATATTTTTCTAATACTCGTCAAAATAAATGCATACTTATTAAATAAAAAGTGTGCACCTACGTCCCACCCATACCTTCTGTATACCTACGCCAATGGCACAGCCTGGATACAACTTTGGAAAACTGTGATGCAAAGGGACACTGGAAAGCATTCCACACTTGGCTCTTCCACACATTGGCCTTGGACTGGTCACTTTGACACTCCTGGTCCCTAGCATTCTCTGTATGAGGGGTTCAGTAGAATAAATATTTATTGGACCCTAGCCCTCTTTTGACCACCAAGAGTATCCAGGACAGTCCGTGGCACTGGGTCAGCCCAGGGTTTCCACTCCCTGGTCCATTAAGTCTGTTCCTCTGACCTGAGATCTCCAACCTGTACATGGATTCAGAAAGCTGAAGTTTGGAGCAATGACAACCCCTCTCTCCATTCCACTTCTTTCCCTCTAGACATCTATGCACTGAGCCTAGTTGATATCGAAGGAAAAGAAAAAGCTGCTTAACATCTTCCCCACTCCTCACTGGTCACACAGAGAGATGATGATAAATTGACCCATCCAGTGTGGCTTAACAGCAGGAACACTCGAGTGGGTTCCAAAAATCTGATTTAAATATGGCCCCAGGACCTGCGAATGGTATGCTCTTACCCTCTCTGAGACTCAGTTGCCTCCTTTGTAAATAGGAAAAATCCTGCTTAGCTCAAACTATTAGTGTGAAGATTCTGTGAAATGACATGGGCTGGATCTCACAGGACCAAGCCTGATGCCCAGTAGGTATTCAGTAAATGTTAGTTGAGCCTCAGTTGGAATCAAAAACCATTTCCTAAGGATGCAGATGAAACCTTTATAGGGTCTTCTGCTACGGGACCACACAGAACAACACCTTTTCCTAGTGGACACCGGTGGTCTAAATTGTTGCTGTGGTTGCTGTTGTCTGTGTTGTTGCTGTTTGTATGTGAATTGGGCTTTTAAGATGTTGCAAGCTTGGTGATGCGTGGGAAGCACCTATATACCATGATTTGAACCTGTTTCCACTTGAGTAAAGAAAGTAAACCGGAGGAACAAGGAGGAGAAAGTGAGAGGACGGGAGACAGGAAGGCAGAGCGGGAGGAAAAGGCAGAATGAACAACAGCAAGTCTCCAATGCTTGAGGTGACTTATTGATCTTAGCTCCACTCAAGAGCTGAGCAGAGGCTCCGCTAGGAAAAGAAAATTGAACCAAGTTTCCCACACCAGTTTTCTCATCTGCTGCCAATGCTTGCCCCCTTGTGGAAGTTCTTCAAACTGCTTGCATTTTTTTTTTTTTTTTTTTTTTAATGCAAGAAAACTTCAAAAGGCTCATGATGAGAAAATGTTTCAAGCTCCCGAAGACGCCCCATTGCCTGCAAGATAAAAATCACTGGAAAAGATCCCTCGTGATGTAGCCACTGCCTTCCAAGACACCTCCTCCCCCTCCAGCATTTTGTACCCCAACAATAAGCCTCCACAGTCCCCCAATAATCAAGTTGATAAGAGGCCAACCTGGGAATCAGCCCAGAGTTCAAAATTCTGATGCTTTTCCCCCTACCTATGTGACTCTGAGTAAGTTATCTAATTTCTTGCAGCTTGTTCCTCATCTGAAAAATTGGAGATAATAATAGCTCCTAGCTCCTAGGGTCGTCGTAGAGTCAAATGACATAACGCAGGAAAAGTACCTTACAAAGGAAATACGCCCCCAATGAGCATTAGCTGCTATATGTAAACACATCGTGTTCTCTCCATCTCTGAGCCATTCTATTTAACAAGCACTGATTATAAACTACCTGGATGACGAATAAGACCCCATCTCTGCTTTAAAGACCTCGCAGCTGGGTGAAGAGACAGAAATGCAGACAAATAATTATTATATTTTTAATTTGATAAAGGCAGTGGTCTGGTTAAAGATAGCTTGAATTCCTCCCCAGCAGAAAGCAAAACCTAAGATAAGGAATTGTAGATACTAATCTATTTGGGGAAAGGTCCTAGGAAGCAGCTGGGGTCTTGGGAGCCTGGGAAGAGTCACCCTTGGTGGGAGGGAAGGAAAGCCAATACCTAGCGCTTTAGCACAATGTATCACGCCCTGGGCAACTGGAGACTGATGCCTCTGGTGGCTAAGGACGCAGGAAGAACAAGCCTTATATTAATGGCCAGGACAGAAGAGGGGAACGTGCATCCACCAGCCCCCAGTGCTCAGGAGTTGCTTCGTAGGACGTTAACGCTTTGCTCTCCCAGGTTTGTGCACGTGCTGGCCCCTGCATATTTCTGCAGGCATCCATGTCTCAAGGTCAGGCAAGTCCTGGGGCAGAAAGTGGGGAAGCGAGGTCAGATCTCAGCTACTCAAAGCTGCAGCAATGGATGGAATAAATGTGGGCAGAGAGGATGCAAGGCTATGCACAAGAAGTGTCTGCTGATGGCACAGGAGACCATGGGAACAGAGGAGGGGCACCTAGCCCAGCCCAGCCTGTGGGCAAAGGGATGCGGTTTCATCAGACAAGGGCTCCTGGTATGGAATGGAGGACTACAAGTCTAGGAGGAGTAGCCAAATCAAGGTGGGGAAGAGGCGAGAAAGGGTGGGGCTTGGGCAATGCAGAAGAGCAGTGGAGGGATGGGCGTGTTCTAAGGATGATTAGGGGTAAAATTGGCAGGACTCGGTGAGTTCCTGGATCAGAGGGAGTAAGAGCGGTCAAGGATATGTGGTTTCTGATCCAAGTGCCTCCACCCAAGACAGAAAAGGAAAGAGGGGAATTTGTCTCCCGGGATGGACACTGAGCTCTGATGCACCGTGTTCAACTCACCCCATAACTACTGAATCAAGATTGAGGAGGGTCTCAGAAATCCATTTTTAATAAGCTCCCTGGGTGAGTCCTTTGATGACTGACTGAAGTCAGAGGAAGACCAAGCAGCATCTCTGGGAATCCTGGCATTTGGTGCTTGTGTGAAGCTTACATTCCTGTGAGTGGAACAGACAAGAGTCACACCAATGCTGTTTAGTTGTCATTATGATCTGGGTTTGAAGAAGCTAGAGGAAGTGGTCTGGGTATCAATTTTAAGAGTTACTGAAACCTCGCTGAAGTAACTTGTAGCTAAGTAAACCAATCATGCTTCCACCTAAACTGACAGCTCCACCCAGTGGACATTTTAAAAACTCCTCTCACCTGAGTTTTTTCTTTATAAACTTGGGGTCACTCGCAGCTAAAAGCCCAATATCAGCTGAACTGCTGATTCAGATAATGTTTGCCTCTCTGCCGCTTACCAGCTGTTGACTACCTAAATTGCAAGCCCTTTCATGTGCCTCCCAAGAAGTCTGGTTTAGAAGATCAGGTAGCAAAACTAAGTATAGAACAAACATGAAAAAAAAGTGATGATATAAAAGTATTTCCAAAATATTAGGTCTGCTTCTCTCCATGGAAATAAATCAGTTTTTTTAAAAAAGAAAAGCATTCTGCATGAAATTTTTATTAACCAAAAATTAATTTCTCCACAACAGATATTTTTAATTATTGTTCTAAGAAGCACCAAATTCTTAGCCGTCTTGGGTGGCCCGCATACCCCAGCAAGGCTTGTTGGAGCCTCTTGGAGGCAGAACAGAGCTGTCAGACCATGGAAAGGGTAAGGTGACAACCTGCTGGCTGGAGCCTGTGTGGGGGATGGTAGAGTAAGATATCAACATCAAGTTTACTCATCCTGACCTCCCTGCTGTTTCCCAAAAAGCAAACAAAGGCACCAGGCCCACCCCTGAGTGTTGGTTCACATGAAACAGACAAGGCCACCACAGAGGGATGAACTGCAATCCACTCCATCAACAGCAAGGTCATCCTTGCTTGGCCCAAGCACTTGTATTCCTGTGCCACACCGGGTCCAGTCCCTTGCGTCACTTTGGCACAGTACTGAGGAAGAGAGATGGCAAGAGGAGCTGGGCAGGGGACTGAAGCCTCCAGGAAACCATTACAGCACATGAGGTTCAAGGTCAGACAGACTCCCACATGGGTTCACAGCAGCCCACAACCCCCAGGGAGGACCATGACCTCCTTCCCTCTCCAGGACACTCCTCCCATTCAACTGTTCTTCTATGGCCCCTATCATGTGCCACGCACTGTGCTACGTGCTGGAGATGGGAGGGTGAGTTTAAAAAACAGACAAGCAAACAACGCTGTTCCTGTCTCATGGAACAGACACTGATAAGGGGGACAGACCATTAATCACAACCACAGAAAGGGGTATGAAATTGCAATTCTGGGAAGTACTATGAAAGCTTGTTTATCAGCTTTCTGACTCAGGATCTGACTTACAGGGGCCAGGAAAGGCTTTCCCCAGGCAGTGATGCTTGAGATGTGACACAAGGAGACAGTAATGGGGCGATGACGCAGAAGGAGACAGGCCTGCAAAGACCCTCCCGGAGGGAGGATGGTAGGAGCCAGAACCAGCAGCCTCCTAAGCCACGTTTCCAAATTCAGCAAAGCACTTAAGAGGAGGTTGACCTTTCAAATATGGGATTTAATTCTATAGCTTTCTAACAGGCAACTAACGCTCTAAAGATCTTACCATTTTCAGTAAGCGAGGACCATCGAGATGGGAAAATGGGGAGAAGGAAAGGAGGGGAGGAGAGAGAAAGCTGGTCAAACACCAAGGGCAGAAGGGAGCATGTCATGCCCCATCCACCTAAGTTCGGGACGAGCTTCCTCACCCACCTGGATCAGCAAACAGTGGTGTGTTTTAGGCTGGTTATTTAACCTTCTGAATCAAGTTAAATTAGATGAACATCTCCAGTCCAAATCACACCTCTGAGAGCAAACTCCCAAAAGGCTGAGGGAGAGCTCAGAGCCTGGGGTCATCCTCCCAAGAGGAAACCCTGGGTCTGCTGCCTATACCCGTGTGCTGGGCATGCAGCAGCCTCTCTCTCTGCTCCTGTTTTCTTATCTATAAAATGGGGAAATAATAGTGCCTGTCCAATAAGGTCATTGTGAGGACGAAATAAATGATGTGAGGAAATAAAATGGTGGCTGGCACATAGTAGACACCATATATTATCACTGTCCCCACAGATCCAGGAGTGAGTCAGTCAATGAACCAGCATTTATGCCCCTGGTGTGTGTCAACCACTTGGCTAGATCCACAGCTAACCTAACAGCAGGACATGGTGTTTTATTTTATTTTTTTTATTTCGGCATATTATGGGGGTACAAATGTTAAGGCTGTGCACATTGTGTTTTACAAGATAAACAGGGTCTGCCTATTGTTAGTTAACACCCAACAAGCAAGATAGACAATACACATATTAGGACAAGCAATTAACTAAATGAAGACAAGAGGAGATGAACCAAACTCCTCTGATGGAAGGCAGGGGCCAGTGCTGAAGACGCACTTCATTTGTATAAGATTAAGGTCCCCACACAGAGCCCAGAGACTGCTCAGTGTTGATATTTTGGTGTAACTTCCTTCCAGTTTGTCCCCCCCTGCATATACAGTATTTCACTGAATCCATGACACAGTTGGGTTTTAAGATACACCATTACTTTATGTACCACTAAGAACACTGTCAATTGAAGTATGATACACTATCAATTCTAAGGCACCTCAGGTTTTAGTGATAGTGAAATATACAAAGGTGTGTCTTTGCATTGACAAAATACAGTATAATATGTTTTAATATAATTGTGGTGACATGATATATCATAACATATATCATGTAAGCTGCCTTTCACTTGACATTATACCATGAGGATTTTCTCATATCACTAAAAATTATTTGTAAATATGATTTTTAATAATGGGATTATAGGCCAGGTGTGGTGGCTCCTGCCTGTAATCCTAGCACTCTGGGAGTCTGAGGCAAGCGGATCATTTGAGCTCAGGAGTTTGAGACCAGCCTGAGCAAGAGCGAGACCCAGTCTCTACCAAAAAAAATAGAAAAATTAGCCAAAAAATATGGTGGCGCATGCCTATAGTCCCAGCTACTTGGGAGGCTGAGTCAGGGGAATTGCTTGAGCCTAGGAGTTTGAGGTTGCTGTGAGCTAGGCTGACACCACAGCACTCTAGCCGAGACAACAGAGTGAGACTGTCTCAAAAAAACAAACAAAAAAAATGGGATTATATTTATTATGAGTACAACTAGGTTGTGCTAATTAATCATATGGCTTATTTACAGTGGCTAAGAGCACAGACCCTGTAGTCTGAATGCCTCTTCAAATCCTAGCTTTGGCTACTTCCTGTGTGACCTTGGGCAAGTAACTTCTATGACTCACTCTTCTCAACTGCAAAATGGACATAATAATAGAAGTTTCCTCATTCAAGTTGTAAGGATTGGTTAATGCTTATAAAACAAGGCCTACTGCATAGTTAAGTGCTCAATAAATGTTAACTATAGTGATTATTCAACAAAACTCTGTTGTCGATCTTTTGGGTTGTTTCCAAGATTTCAGTAATTGTGTAGCAATTGCATTTGTTATAAATTTTTGTCCTTGTTTCTTATTATTACATAACATTTAAGATATGGAACTACTAGATAAAAATGCCACAAAGTTTTAAGAGTATTAACAGAGACCGTCAAATTACTTTCTAAAATATGTTCTGCTACTTGGTCCGCTCACCAGCAGGGTTTGAAAAGACACATTACCCCGTGCACGCGAAACAATTACTAGTTTGATAACTAGTACTACTGCTGTCTCACTGTTTCACATTTGCAGTTCTTAGATAACCAGTGAGGTGGGACATTTTAATTTTTCTCTTATTCAGATTTTTCAGTCCAAATTACTTTATCCAGAAGTAAAAAATAATTTTCAAAAATTTTAGTAGGAAATTCTCCCTGAAAATAGAGTGATACATCCAAGAAACAGAAAACTGAGGCAGAAGCCAGAAAGGGACTTGTTTAACCAGGAGTATCCCCAGGAAACACAGAGGCTCTCTCCATGCTAAGAACATTCCAGAAACACATGAGGTTTCTACCGCAATCCTCTGTACACAGGCTGATCCGCAGTCCCAGGACAGCAGAAGCCCCTGGCAGAGGAGGATTCTCTAACGGGACTACTTTAGTCTCCACAGAGCTTTGTTTCTCCCTTTCTCTCTTTCTCTCGAAAATGTCCCAAATTATATTTCTTTTACATCTAAGTGATGGAGTGTTACAGTGCAATTAGGCCTGTGGGGGGAGAGACCCGGAAACTGTTTCTGCCAATTCTCTCTCTCCGGGCCTTGAGGAGAGGCTGTCGGTTGCACTTCCAATGGCAGTGTGCGGCCTCAGTTTCCCCATTCCCTTCACTTGCACCCTGACTATTGGCCAGTATTTTAAACAGCTTGACTTGAGAAGGCTCGCAGGTGGCAGCACCAGGCCCGTACTGCCCGGGTCCCTGGTGTGCAGCGCCTGGCCCAGGCCCAGGCTAGTCGGGAAGGGTGAGAGACGATATTGCAACCTCTCTCCCAGAGCGATAAGTACAAACTGTGAAATTAAGAGCCAGTGGCTTTGGGGCAAATTAAAAATGCAGAAAGCAAAGCTCAGTTTCCCAGGAGAGGGCCCCATTTCCCTGAAGTACAGTAACATCAATTAGTAATAATCAGGTATTACCTCATCAAATATCCACAGCTCCTCCATAAGGCAGATACTAACAATCCCACTTTTCTGGGACCAGCCAGAAAGCAGAAACTAACCGGGGGAATTTAATAAGTTGGATACAGAAAAATCCAGAATCCAAACAGGGGATGAGGAGGTGACGCACAGATCAGCAACAGTGGGAAGCCGCTGCTACCCAAATGGGGAGAGCCAAAGGGCCGCGCCCCAGTGCGCAGGCGCGAGTGGAGCTGGTTCCACAGAG
>CAUYRT010016484.1:0-27647 GCA_963574885.1 Lepilemur ruficaudatus | reverse complement strand
AAAGAAATTAATTGGCCAACTAAAAATATATAGAAAAAATTAGCTGGGCATGGTAGTGCATGCCTGTAGTCCCAGCTACTCAGGAGTCTGAGGCAGAAGGATCGCTTGAGCCCAGGAGTTGGAGGTTGCTGTGAGCTAGGTTAATGCCACAGCACTCTAGCCCAGGCAACAAAGTGAGACTCTCTCTCAAAAAAAAATAAATTATTTAAAAAAAGGAGACAAAGGACAAAAAAGGTTTGGGGTCAGAGTTTGAGAGGAGCTCAAAGCACACGTGGAGATGTTGGCACAGAGATGAGCTTGGCATGTTTGGAGCAGCTGGAGCAGCTGGGTCAACAGCAAGAGGACATGTGGAAAAGGACAAACTCCAAGACAGAAGCAGGAAGCACATTTTTAGGGCACAAGAGGCAATGGGGCTCTCAATTTCTGTGACCTAACTATCCCCCAAACTTGTAGCTTTAAATAAACATTTTGCTCAAAATTTGGAATTCAGGAATATGGGAAAGCTCTTCTGGGCAATTTGATCTGATCCAGGTATGATCTGGGGCAGCTGAAGCTGCAGAACATAAAGTCCACGTGGGTTCTTCATCCAACGCCCACTGCCTCGTGGCTCTGAGAGGCTCTGTGGCCTCTCTCCACGTGGCCTCTCCATGTGGCTTGTTCTTCTCACAAGTTGGCACCGTGCTGTCTCACGGTAGCTGACTCCATACATAGAGACTAACTTTCACCAGAGCAGGCCTGGACCCAAGTTCCAAGCCTTCTTGTGACCTGTCTCAAAAGTCTCAGAACATCACTTTCACCATTTGGCCGTTTCTATTCATCAGACAGGGCACGAAGGCCAGACCAGATTCAGATGGAAGAAAATGAAGACACCTCCTTTCTATGGGAGGAGTGTCAAGGGATTTGTGGCCGTCTTGAATCTGCCACTGAGGCTTTGACAGGTGTTCTGCCATTTTATCTGGGGAACCAGTGGAGGCTTTTAAGCATGGAAATGACATGAATTTCATTGTTATCAATGAAATTGATCATTTTGACAGCTAGATGGAGAATAACTCGAATGGGGACAAGAGAGAGAGAGCAGGGTAGCCAGGCAGAGGCTGTTGTAGTTGTCTGCATGGCCTATGTTGGAATGGGAGCAGAGGAGAAGGAGGGAAGAGAGGAAATTTGGAGGATACTGGGGGACAAACTTGTAGCTGGACAGGTTTGGGGAGAAGAAACAGAATGACTGCAAAGATTTCACTGGTGACCTGGACAGACTGTGGTACTATTTACTACGACAGGAAGAAAGGGGTAAAACTGTTTATGTCTCATATAATAGCCCCAACAGCTCTCTGAAGTCGTCATGTGGCAGCCTTCTTATCTCCAATCTTCCCTCCATGGGAACAATGGGGTTCTTGCACAAAAGAAGGAAGAGAGGGAGGGGAGGAGGAATAAAGAAAGCCATTCCTAAAACACTCAACGAGACAATGAAAGAATTGGTCTGGAATTAGTTCTGATAACTAGCCAGCACATCTTCCTATTATACAGCATGGTTAACCGTAAATCATTAGTATAACATGTTGAGTCTTAAGTTATTTATTTACTTTTATTTTAAACCCTCCTCAAAGAATATTTCCCCCTGGATAAAATAACCACAAAGATGAACTCAAGCAAATGATTTGTTACTAGTAATTGCAGAACTTAAATAGTGGAATGACTAAATGTTTTTCAAAGTTTCCAATATTTAGATCAAATTGATTTGGATTTTATGTCTGTTAAACATTATTTTTCTAGATATAAATTTTTTAATTGAATTGAGAACAAAAAGTGAATAAAGTGCGGACTAATAGAAAAGGCCTGGAGGTTCTAGGTATTATTTCTGCCTTTGATGTAAATAATGTTATGAAATTTTCTTAAACTGTGCTTTAATTTTCTCATCATCAAAACATTATCTTTTATTAACCATGTCATGGGCAAGAAAAATGTTGGAGAAAAAGTTTTTACAGACTTCAAAAACAAGTTATTACTTTTATGAATTCTTTAAAAAAATTAATTTTAAATATTGATTTTATTACAATATCAGCCTATTGCTAAATTTAAAAGAAAGATATCTAAAACAACCTACTATATTATGACTCTGATTATAGGTAGAATCCTTTTACTGCCACTCCTGTAAGCCACATTAATCAGTATGCAAGACTTAGAATTTTGCCAAAAACAGTCATCATGCATGAAAACCCTCAACACTGTAAGAAAATAACCTATTAAAATCTCAGTCACCAAGACTTATTATAATAACATAATTATTAGTCAAATTTTCATAACCACTGATAGTTATTTTTACTTCCCATGATCTTGCTTTATACTGAATTGTTTGTTACTGTGGGCACCTTGCAATTGGTGAGCACCTAATGCATTGCACACATACACACACACACACACACACACACACCAAGACACCATTATTCTTCTCTTAGCAACGCCTCCTTTTCCTGCGTCTCACTATTGGTTGGCACTGCTTCCACTCTGGAGAAGGGCAAGAGGAAAGGAGTGTTGCTACATAATGATTCGGTCATGTGGTCCCTATTCTATTTTTCTCAGCAGAAACAAGCCAGGAATATCAAAACTGCCTGGATCCTTTTTTTTTTTTCTTTTTTTTCTTTTTTTTTTTTTTTACCAATAGTCTTCTGTTGGCTCTCAAAATTGTGCTGTCTATAGGTGAGGATGGAGGTAGCTCTAAATAGAGAAAATCAAACCATTTCTCTCCGACTCAATTTGGGAAACAGACGTAACTGATTTGGAAATGCTTAGATAAAGCCGGGTTGAGAAAACTCTGCTGATTGTTCAAATAAACTTTCTGACTATTCCAACATTTAATTAGACTTTCTGAGAAATTGCAGCCAAAAGACCTTTGGGCTTCAGCACCACCAAAATTTTGTCCAACATTCCTCCAGGGTCATTATTCTCAAATTTTCAGCTTAAGTAACCAGCGTTACAAAATATAAGATTCCAAATGCATTTTTCCTTCCCCTCAAAAAACATCTTCCTTTTCTGACATCATTAATTCTATTAAAGACAATGAGCATCCTCATTTCCCCCCAGGTCTGAGCTTTCAAGCCTTGAGTCAGCCCTCGTAAGGACAGTCTCTGCATGTTACAGTTCTGAAATAAAACGTGCCTGCGTCCCATTATGCTAAGTGTTCTTTCAGCATTTACTTATTGACTAGAAAGCCATTCAAAGTCCTTAATCTGACTCTCCAGGTCTGGGCCACCTCTAGGGTATGTGCCCTGAACCACAAAAAACATCTCTTATCAAAAACATTTTAAAAACCCATAGGCCCGTGTGAGATAGAGTGATGTATTGATGAAGATTTAAAATAATGGGTAAGGCCAGGTGTGGTAGCTAGTAATCCCAGCACTTTGGGAGGCCAAGGTAGGAGGATTGCTTAAGGCCAGGAGTTCAAGACCAAACTGAGCAAGGGAGAGAGACTCCATTTCTACAAAAAATAGAAAAATTATCTGGTCGTAGTGCATGCCTCTAGTCCCAGCTACTAGGGAGGCTGAGACAGGAGGATCGCTTAAACTCAAGAGTTTGAGGTTGCAGTGAGCTATGACAATACCACTGCACTCTAGCCTAGGCAACGAAGTGAGACTCTGTCTCAAAAACAAAAAATATTAAAAACATTTTTAAAAAATAAAATAATGGATGGAGGAGAGGAGCTTACATTTTTTTTTATTGTTCATTTGGGGCAGGTGAAGATTCTTCACAGTGTCCAAGCACTGTATCTTTCTGTTCAGGTCCAGAAAACATCTTCTCTTGGGTTTTTAATCATGCTAGCAGGATTAATTCCCCCATTTCTTATTTTTACTATTGACATTCCAAAAATTACTGCCAGGTCTTGACCTAGTTTGAGTTCAACAATAAAGTTTTTCTTATGTTTCCCAGGTAGAGGAAAAAGGAGCAACACTGTTATGATCCACCAGGCCAATGTTCTTTGGACTCTGTTTGTATCAATATAGTTCTTCTTGCCTCTGTAGTTTCCTAAAACTGTATCATTTATACACTGATGGTTACAACATCACTTATGATGCTTCCTCAACTGTCCAGCCACCCATAAGTACCGGTTTCCAGTGATTCTCTCAAAGATTGTTAATGTGCTCCATGATTATGGGCACAATGCAAGAATTTGCAGGAAAACATTAATGACAATTCATTTTCTGGTCATGTTCAATTTACTGTTCAGACTTATATTGCGTAAATGTAGAATGACACATCTTACATCTTTTATCCTTGTCTTCTTTTAAATCCTCGAGATGATAGTCAATGCATTCCTAGAATGTGCTCTTTTTCAGTGTTGAACACACCCCTGCCTCCCATACACCACTACCACTGGGAAAACAGGAGAGGGGCAAAAGGAAACAAACTGTTCTCGTTTATGTGAGAAATGTCCATCGCTTGTCCATGGCTTATGGCCACCTTGAAAGTGTCTGAAATCACCACTTCAGCTGGAGGCAAGAGAGGCTGTGATTCAGGAGGGCTGAGCAGCCTATCCTAATAAGCCCATTGTGATGAATGCACCATTAGATCTCATTTCTGCAATTAGGAAGGACTAATCCCAGATACAATATCCTGGTAAATGCATGGAGAGTATTTTAATAAACAAAATATAAAACATAGAGATGGAATTTAATCCTTCATTCTTGATTTTATAATTTCAACTTGTGCTATTTTTCCAAGGACACAACTACTAATACCTGGTAGTGATGAATTACAGTGAAACCACTTTTGTTCATCTCTCGGGGCTGCTTACCAACTGACTTCTGCACACTTGTTTTTCTCATGACTACGCAGATTCCACTTGAATGAAAACCAAACAGTGATCTGATTTCAACCTTCCGGATTAACTGGCTCGTTAATGATTGTGACGGCAGCTGCTGATGTCCTGGGTCAGGCTGACCTGTTTAACTATCTGCAAATCTATGATGATAATGTTGTTATCTTTCAGGACAGCATGTAGCATGGTTACAAAAGGTGTCTGGAAAAATGTCAGATGGAGCCTGAGTTTTCAAGGAAGCTAGTGTTTTCCCTCAGTTTCTAACACCCGTTCTGAACTATGGGAGCAGGAATACTATATATTTAAATGCATCTGTTGTGCAACTGCTGAGTTCAGAGTACTCTAGTGAGGGGTGGGTGATCACGCAGATGGCGCGCTTCACAACCAAAACCACTTGCTGTAGATGCCACATTCAGGGAGAACATGTAAATACTTGGCGCAGTTGTGAGAGTTTTCAGAGGTGTTATATTCATTTAGAGTGTTACAGCTTTGGCGGTGACAGCTTCTCGTTTTGGGCTAGCAGGATTAATTCTTCCTTCCTTATTTTTACTCTTGACATTCCAGAAATTGCCACGATTTCCTGATCTAACTTGAGTTCAAAGAGTTGTGTTTTTCTTCATTTCTCCTTATTTAGAGAGGGTTACTTATCAACAAGAAGGTGTTGTAGAAGGGACAGGTGACCAGGGTGTCATGGCCTCATGTACCACTGTGGAGTCCTCAGGGCTACATCTATGTGCCTTTCCACATTCCAATAAATAACACCAGCAGCCAGTGGTATTTTTTCATTTACTTTAACCCCAGACTCACTATAAAAAGCATGAAGTGTTTAAATGTATATTTCCTCTGAACAGTCACTTGTCCATCCCCCTATTTGTTAAACAGATTACTAATTGAGGGTTTGCTAAGTGTAAAATAGAAGTGGTCTCCAGATCTTTCTCCAGGATCTGAGCCTCCTAGAAAAAGCCATGTCAAAGCAACAAAGTTGGACAAAGGGCAGGGCTGAGAAGTTCTAGAAAAGACAGGGGGTGAGGCATACCTGCAGGATGGGGGTAAGATACAGGACAAAAGAGGGACCCCAGGGAGTGGGAGAATTGACTGACAGTCAAGACACAGTGTGGCGAGGTATAGGTCAGATTCAGGACATCATCAACAGAAAGCATGTTTCTGAACGTGCAATGTGTGTGGGTCGTGGCCCTGGCTGCCCAAGGAAGGAGCACAGGGCTAGACGCTGAGGAATGCCCCGTAGCCCTGCTCAATACACCCACAGCCTAGGCAAGACTGTACCAATAAACATAGTACATCACCAAATAGGAAAATAACCAAAGAGAGGTAGAAACAATAATGTATCGCAGATGTAGCGGAATGGGCTAAAAGGTCATGAAGTGGATCACTTCAGGCTTCATGGGGAAAACAGCATTTATGCTAGGTCTTATAGACTGAGTAGATGTGTGGTCAGCCCAAAGGAAAGACAGGTGAGAGAGACGAGCATAAGCGTTTCCAACACTCATTCCTCCTAGTCCTACAGCACTTAGAATAGTGGCTGGCACGCAACTGCATTTATTAAAGGAAGGACTGAATGAAGGTGACAGGTAGGTGAAACTTAGTAACATGAGTTGAACTTCAAGAACATCCTTCCTACTGGCAACATCATACTACAGACTACATTAAAATGAAAAATGTGTAGAAAGGTGGGGTTTATAAAATCAACACACACACACACAAATATATATATATACATATATATATACAGGAAAGAAAACTAATAAGAAATAAGATTAGAAAGCTAAAGGGAAAGTAAGGATAGAAAAACAGTATAAGCCAAGAAAAGAAGCTTGTAGCAAAAATAAAATCAGTTTTATTTCTGTCAGTGCCATTTTAAATTTTTTTCTGTTTATGTATATTCTATAGAAAGGTTAAAAAGATAAAGTAAAACAAAAAATGCCTTCCTAATTCTAATAGTTAGAAAGAATTAATTATCCAGATACAACTACTATTAACTCCTTGTGGTATCCACTTTAAGACTTTTGTGATAATATTTAAATAAAAAATGAGTGCCTCACACCTATAGTTCCAGCTAGCTACTCTGGAGGCTGAGGCAGAAGAATCACTTGAGGCCAGCTCAAGACCAGCCTGGGCAACATAGTGAGACCCATCTCTAAAAAAATGATGATAATAATAAAATAAATTAAAATGAGATATTTGTCTGTAATGTACTTTTTTTTCCTCCTCATTAGTATATTGTGGAGAAGGAGATTATTAAGAAAATGAAAAGAGTTCAAAATAATTCTCATCCAATCTAATACAATTTTCTGAAATATCTAAGATGATGGGAAACTTCTAGAAATAAGTAACTTCTAGTTAACTTCTCCTGGAATATTTTAACAGACACATTTATTATTCAACTAACAGTGATTTAAAGCGATAAGAACCATTTAGTTAACTCTTACAAATAGGGTGGAGGCAGGTAGCCCATTGCCTATGTGGCAGCTCAGCGATGTCATCCGAGGCCTGGGCTCTTGTCCCTGTCCCCATTCTCCATGCGTAACATGTCGGCTTGCTCCTGCAGGGCCTCAGGTGGCTGTCCCAGGCAGTCTTCACGTTGACATTTGCGGCAGGAAAACATGAGGACGTGTGCCATGCGCGTGTCCGTCCCTTTGATCAGAAAAGCCAAAGGTTTCCCAAGAGTCCCTTCCCACTTTACCCAGCGGGCGTCCCTACGTCTCATTGATCAAAGCTGGGTCGCACGGTCACCTTTAACCATAAAAGAGGCAAGAAAATCGGAGAACACAATTACCGAGATTTACTTTTATCAGTGGTCAGCCACTGCTCGGAGCTGAACCCGTGTGGTACCAAACAAGAGTCCTACGAACGAGAAAGAAAAGGAAAACGGACATTAGGTCACCAACTTGCTGCCACATGTAGTCATAAGAACTAGGGCAGTTGGTGAAACCCACCTGACAACGTCACTGGTGTGCATCAGACCCTTCCCATGCTTCAGGGAAGGCTCAGGCTGCCCCTGCCCCTGAAACCACTTGCCAGATGCACACAGGTCCCCGCGCTCCCTGACACTTCATTTCCCTCACTTCCCTCCCTAGCATGGACAGGTAGCACCACACAAGCTCCACTCTGGGTCATACTGGCTGTATTTACTGTTCTGTATGTTTCTTAGGGCTTCTTTCATCCTCTATAGCAGGCATGAGCTAAATCAGGTCTGCTGGCTGGTTTTACAAAGTTTTATTAGAATACAGACATGCTCGTGCATTTAGATAATGTTTATGGTTACTTTGTACTTTTTGGGACAGAGACTCTGTGACCTGCAAAGCCAAAAATATTTAGCATCTGGCCCTTTATAGAGAAAAGTGTGTCAATTCCTGATCTACATGTATTTAAATTTTCTCACTGCAAGGTTCTGCCTTTCATCTCTCCTGTATGTCCATGAGCAGAGCCTTGGAGACAAGGGCAGTGCCCGGCAAACCTCTTGTGACCAATGGAAATGGGAGGATTGATGGGCTAAGAAACTCGGGCTCAGTAAGTTATGTAAGTCGGTGCTTCATTAATGTTTGTTGAATTAATTCAGGAATTAGATGAGTGGCTAATTAATGCAAAATTCTCTAGTACATGAAGCGTGGGCTCTGGATCCAAACTTCCTATTATTCAAATACTGTGTGTCCTAGGCAATAAGCTCAACCTCTCTGTGCCTCAGATGCCTCCTACATAAAATAGAAGTAACAGGATTTAACCAATTGTGGAGTGCTTAGGACTATGCCCGGTACACAGTCAGCACTCAAAACCTATGAACTACGAAGAATGCCATGAGGGAGAGCTCATTTAAATATGAGGTATTTTTATTTTCCTTTCTCTTTCCTCGTGGCATATTTTTGAACTCATTTTGTAAAAAGGCGCAAAGAGGATCGAGAGCAGTTTCTACCTTTTCCTGGTGATGCTAAGTTTGAATCGAAAGAATTGAGGAAGATGTTGCAGGGAAGTAATTGCTAGTCACAGGGTCAGAGAATAAGCTAGCACACATACAGAGGGGCAACCAAAACATCACAAGTGCGTCAACAAGACACCACTGAACTCTGCTTCTGCTTGACGGGCTGGCATCTGTGCCCTCTTTCACTGAACTGTCAGCTAATGAAGTGGTAAGAAATTAGCAGCCCCATCATTTACACGCTAATTCTCCCTAATGCCACCCGGGGGCTGCCTGCAGGCAGCAGCGCAGAGGAATGGAAACCGGCAGCCGCCGCCGCCAGCTTGCGCGGCTCATCTCTCTCTGCCAAGAAGCACAGCAGCCCAGCTTGCTCCCATTCACCATCCCGCGAGCAGTTGGCAGGCTTCCTCCAGAGCATGGGCCAAGCCTCAGCCATGAGAGCAAAATGAAGACAATGAAGGGAATTTTAAAAGTCTTCCACCTTTTTGCACTTTGTATTAATACATGCTCCCTCTCTAAAGGTTGGCTCAGCGGGCAACCTCTGCCTCTCCCTCAACCCTGCCATCTCCTCCTCACCACAAGCATAAGTGGAAATGGTTGCTCTCCTTGAAACAAAACTCAGAAATAAGCGGGGTGACACAGAGCACCTCAAAACTGCTGTCACTGCATGTGTCACCCTCATTTAAAAGAGCCTTTTTTCTTTTCAAGCTTCAACATGTATTCCTCTACCAGAAATGTGGTGCCCATCAGCCTCCTCTCTGTGCACTCTTGTTATAAAAGGAGGAGCAGCTCTCAGCCCAGAAACACATGCCAGGGGGACGCGGGAAGGACTGTCTCCGTCTGATGGCATCTTTCGGGCAAGAGGCCAAGTTGGCACTGGGGAATCAGGGTATGATTGTGTGTGTAGAACCGCCTTGCATATCATGAGCATAGATTTCCTTGGACATCTTCTGGACTGTCAAATGAATCACGCTGCAGTTCAGCTCTCCTCAGTACGTCAGGGCTGATTTGAAGACCATTAGAAAAGGGGAGAATGCTACGGTCGTCTCAGTTTCTCCAGGGTCACGGTGTAATTGTGTGGCAGAAGAAATGGGGCCCTAGCGGTGGCGTAACAGTCACTTCTCATTACCTCCCCCTCGGTCGTTACATCTGCAGACAGCAGTCACCCATGTGTGGATGCTTCCATTACACAGAAGGGGGTAAAGTGCTGGAGACTTCGCATAGCTTTCAGAAGGGGAGAAAGCAGTTTATTCTGGGTACATGGCTATCTTGTTTCCAGGGGCCAAGTGCCAGAAGGGATAGATTAGTGTAATCAATACAGGAGAACCAGGTCCCACGAGTGCTCATACCTGGCGAGGTATTTATATATGTGCATCCCGCTAATGTAGACTGCTTCACACAGAGGACAGAAACCTCACTCGGCCAGCTACCAAATTCTACTTTAACAGGTGAGCTCACTCATCCAGGTGCGTGGACACAGGCGTCTTTGTGTAGTCTCTCTGGACTCACATGCATCTTATATTCCTTGTGTGTGTGACAAAGGGAACAGAATTATAAAGAGTGATAGAGAGTTAGAACAAGGAATGATTATTAGATACTATTTATTACAGAAATGCCTAGACTTTTCCTTTAAAGAAAAAACCCACCTCTTCCTTAAAAGTTAGTAAAAAGTGCCTACAAAGAAACACCCATGACGGGCTAAGTCTGGGCTGCTACATACTACATCTTCCTCTTGGGAATTCACAACGACATCAGTTTATTAACAGTTCTTAGAAGTTCTGTTACTAAAAAAATATCCATTTAACTCAGTGTTACCCTAATTCATTAATTCAAGGAATACCTTTTTTTTTTTAACTGCCAGCATCCTGTGTCACAACTATACTGCAGCAGGGGAAACCTTGTTCTACTATAGTCTCGTCATTTTCTGTAGATTTTCTGTGTCGTAATAATTCTCAAATGTTAGCATGCATTCGATTCACCTGGAGACCTGATCCTTAGTAATCATTCCATCACCTGGACGGGGCTGGGCAGCTGGAACACAGGATTTGACAAGCGTCCCTAACCCAGAGGGAAGCCTCAGGGTCTACTTTGAGATATTCCAATCCACACACATGCTCTTTGTCTGAATTCAACAGGGGTTGAACAACACATTCTCACCAAGAGAGTCTGGCAGACCATGGGTTGGAAGTGTGTTGTTTTGTCTCTGGGAGTTGGCCAAGTTCATCCTGAATCGCACGGGCTATTGAATACGAACATGAGCGTTTGCCTCTAGAAATGGACCACCTCGGATGGTCTCTTAACCTTTACACCTGGCTGTAAAAATGCATCTTTTCCACTCAGACTCACCCGCTTCAGCTTTATTTTTCACTAATTCAGCTTTATTCCTTTTTTTCACTCAACCGTCAGATCCTGGCCTACAACCCGAACAATATCAGTGAACAAAAGAGACCAAAATCTTCACCCTTGCATGCTTACCTCCTAGCAGGCACGGGGACAGACAACAGAACATTAACATAACAGATAGTAAATTTTATGGTGAGTTAGAAAGCGGTAAGTGTTACAGAGACGAGACAGCGGAGCAGACAGAGTGGGATTGGATGCACACAGGAGCAGGAAGAGGTCGCAACTGTTGAAAGCGCAGTGGGAACATGATTGGTGAAAAGTGACATTGGAGCAAAGTCTTAAAGGAAATAAAGGAGGGGTGTACAGGGAGAGGCCAGGCATAAGGAACAGCCTGTTCCTGAGGATGAGGATGAGGATGGGGGGCCCAAGCAGGGTGTGTGGGAGTGAGGACAGAGAGGGGAGAGGAGCAAACACAGCCACAGGGGCAGCAGGGACCAGATCTTCTGGGGCTCTGGCTTTCACTCCAGGTGAAATGAGAAGTTATTGCAGCATCTTGAGTACAGAAATGAGATTATCTGACATTGTTTTCAAAGGATCTGAATTTACACAGATGGTATTAAGCATTGATTGGGTTTCTGGTCAGATGCCAGGCACTGGGCTTGGGGCCGGGTCAGCAAAGATGGACTGAGCAGAGCTCTGCCCTCCGTGCTGAGAGTCTCCAGGCCACTGGGGTGGCTCGTTGCAAGTCAACATGTGAGCATTTAAAAATCTATTGTCCTTGCCCCCAAGATAACCAGACATCTGCTCTGTGTTTACTTCATGAACTCAGCATCTGCATGACCCCCTATGCCGGGGCTAGAACAGGAAGACCTTGGGTCAGATGGGTCAGGATGCTCAGGTGTCCAGCCCTGCCCTGAACGTGCTGTGTGGCCCTTGGTGAGACACAGGTCCCCTCTTTTTCTTGGCTCTTCCATCTGTTTACACAGTTTTCTGCAGAAGTATGTTTTTTACATCGGATAAGATAACCAGCACTGAGAGCTTGAGGGTGTAATGGAAAACTGACAATTTTAATTTTCCCTCAAATTATCATACTCTAAAATAAATAGAGCTGAGGAGCTTCTGCAGCTACGCGTTCTGGCAGCACTGCCTCAGCTGAAGACAGTCTACAAGTTGGCAGGCCAGAAGTGATGAGAAAATGATCTTAGTTCCTGGAGATAAAACCTGCTAGTTACCAACAACCGAAATTCTGAGAGAGGGTCTTCTTGGAGAAAAGCCATATGCAGCAACAATTTCCTTTTTAGAATTCGAACATGCTTGCCTCTTGCTAACTCCTTTGTGTCGAGGAAGGATGTGAAAAGTCACATTTAATTTCGGGGCCAAATGCCATTCCAAACGATCACACTTGGCTCACCCACCTCACCTGTCAGTCATCAATAGATACTGAAAAGACAAAACATCCGTCAGAAGGAACAGAAAATTTAATGACAGATTTCAAGGCGCATCATTCAGGAAACCAGAATTGCTACCAGGGCCGTGTTTGCTGTCAGTGTGCAGATGAAGCCTTTATGAAGAGCAACACTATTTTTATCAAATGCTTATGATGTAACCTCACAGAAACAGGGGGAATTCAGGGATTTGGCAGGCAATTGGGAAAAGAGAAATGTAATACAATGCTATTTCAGCCCTAGGTCTACATTGGAGCTAAGCTACTCCAGATGTTTTTCTTTTGTCTTCATTTAATGGCTCTTCTAAATGCAATGTCTCAGCATCAGCCACAGCAGCAAAATTTATGACATACTAATTAATAGAGAGATGCTTAGCTAAGCGATTTTGTCTCTGAGTGTGCAATTATACTTTTAGAGCTTTGACTTTTTTTTTTCTCTTACCTTTCTTCTGCCAGATTTTACTAGAGAAGTAAGGGAGTATTAGGGACACATAAAATCTCACATAGCTGAAGCATCATCAATTTTACTTAAGCAATAAGAAAATAAACAATGTCAATTATCCTTAAACATAGTTACATTGGTCATATCCGTTATGAGCTCCAAACAAAGACAACTTGTTGTAAGGGGAATTGCACTTGTACAGGCAACAGGTTTCTTAGGCCAAACTAAGACGGCTGCCGCAGTGTTTTTTCCGGCCCGGCCCCCCTGGTTAGCCGGCCTGACGGGCAGGCGTGAGTCAGCACACGTATGTAACCCAGGTGTCATCTCCTGTGTGAACCCATGTGACGGTACTTTCCCATGGCACGTTGCCACCATTGTTCGGAGCCCTCTGTATGTAAGCTCTTGCCATGTTCTCAGTCATGCGTTTCTCTCAGCTGTACTCCCCACAACAATGCAGAGCGTGTCTCACCTGCTGCCGCCACTCGCCTTTTCTCCCAATTTCCGAAGCCTGCGCGGGAGCACGCGCTCGCCACACAGCTCCCTCCTCACGGTCAGGGATACAGCTGAGGTTAGTGTCCCCTCCACCCCAGCAGGGCAGGGCATGCGGCCTCCTACTGGGTGGTGGCGGCCAGTGGCAGCAGTCCTCAGGTCGTGGGCCCCTGCCACAGCGTGGGCGCAGGTGGAATGTGCCCCTGCCGCCCGGGAAAAGGCCTGGAGGGCCGTGGAGGAGTCGCCGCTGCCTAGAGAGCGAGCAGCGCTGCTGCTTGGGTGGGCCGGCTCCTCCTCACAGCCCTCCCGGAGCAGCATGAGGACACCCTGCGGCGGGAAGCCCAGGGAAGGGAGTTACAAGAGACAGAGGAAAATCTGGAAGGCTGCCTGCAGGAGTTGGAGAAATAACAAGCGGTCCGACCTTGGACTCTGAGGGAACTGCAAGTATGAAGGAGCCTGAGAGCGAGGCCGGGCTGCTGAGCCCGCCTGGCGGTAAAGCGGAGAATTGAGCATGCGCAGCCCGTGGCGGGCAGGTGGAGCAGGCGCCCCACGGTATCGGAGCACAGTTCTCACTCTGCCGACACCACGCGGAGCTGAGGGAGCTGGGAAACAGTGCACACGGCGTCCTGAGGAGACCGTGCCTGCCCTGGTTGCTGCGCTTATGGGATGAAGGGACCGACAGTGTCCTGTGCTCCCCAAGGGAGATGGAGCAATTGCATCCATGACTACACGTCCTTCCCTGAGGCAGAGGCTGCAGACAAGTGGCTGCGTGGCTTGAATGACTCATGGCTTCGGCCTGCACAGTAAGGGTGACGTGGAGAACTACTGGGAACCATTTAGAAGAAGCTGCCTCCAGTCTTCAAAACCTCGTTGGAACAACGGGGCTGGGCGGTGAACGACTTCAAGTTCCAGGGACCTGGCTCGTGGGTCAGATTGTCAGATGTTCTCGGGAGACAAACGCAATCCCTGAGACAGTTACAGATAAGAGTCGAGCCTTCCCCTACCTACTACGGTGAAACAGTGACAAGTGTTTGTGGGGCTTTGGGGCACTGGCGTCTACTTACTCCCTGCCTGGCCCAACTGTTGCGGCCGTTGTATTCATTGTGCAAAAAGGGGGCACGGTGGGACGGGTCCCCAAAGGGGCCTGTTGCACAGGCCCAGATGCTACAAGTGGTAGGCCGCTCGCAGCCATTTGACCTCAATGTGACAATCGACTCAAGCGGGTTGGGCTGGGGTCTGTGGCAACACCAGCATAAGTGGCGGGTCCCTATTGGGTTTTGCTCCCAGACTTGGAATGGCCCCTAGGAGCGCTACTGTTTGGTGGAAAAGCAGCTGGTGGCTGTGTGTGCTGCCCTTCAGGCCTGCGAAGCCCTAACTGGGCAGTCTGAGGTGCTAGTGCACACCGCAAACCCCATAGCAGGTGGGTGAGGTCATGGATAACCAGTCCAGGATCGGGGTGCCCAGACACCCACTCTGGCGAGGTGGGAGCTTACTTGAAGCAATGAGCCGAGTTCAGCTCCAGCCCTTTGACTGCAAAGTTGCAGACAGTGCTGGGTCCTGCTGAATTTGTGTCTGAAGCTGACCCTCAGACTGGTAATACCCAGGGAAGGTATTAGCCCGTGCCTGGGAGGACAAGGCCCACTCCAGCGGAGGACTGGTATGCAAGCATGGTATACCGACGGGTCCAGTCGTGGTCCCTCAGCCCAGTGGACGGCAGTGGCTGTCCAGTTGGGTCATGATGAAACTTGGTTTGAAACGGGGCAGAGTCAGAGCAGCCAATGGACCGAGTTGTGTGCTGTGTGGATTGTGGTCATGCACGAGCTGTCCCCTTTGCGTGTCTGCCCTGATAGCTGGACCATGTTTAAAAGCTCACTGTCTGGTTACCTACATGGAAAGCCCAAGGTTGGCTAGTAGGGCACCCGCCAGTGTGCATGGCTTTATCTTCCCACTCGTTCCACGGGAAGGTGCACTCAAGGTGCATGTAGGAATGGCCACACGTCCCAGGGAAGGTCCTCCTTACGTTTACCAAGAACCACATAACTGGGATTCCGTGTTCTCCTGCTGGCACCAGCTGAAACAGAATCCGTGGTGATTTTACCTGGCAGCTATCTTTTCACCTGGGGGTGGAGCCATTAAGATAGAGATAGACGTGAATGTCCTAAAGAAGCTACTGCTCGGACCCTGAATCAAACCGGGCAGGACTTGGCCCTTCTGGGGGGTGAAGTCGCCCAGATAAGGAAAGTGGTTTTGCAAAACCACACAGCCCTTGCTTTGGGCTGCACTCATGTGCCCCCTCACTGCAGTTCAAGGGGGCACATGCACAGTCATACATACTGAATGTTGTGTATGTACTGATCACCAGGAGGGTATCTCCTCTGCATTGAAGGAAGCTGATGGAGAGGTACAGGCCATCCAACAGCTAATGGAGACCAACTACAGCAATGGTGGGAATGTCTCTCATCCTCATGGCATTGGACCCTCCTAGTGTTAGGAGTTGCTGGCTGTGGTCTGGTCATAGTGTGTCATTCCCTACATTGTTGTTGTGGCCTTTGCACCCAAGGGCCTCCCTATGGGCCCATGTGTCGGTTGAGAAACCTGTTACCTAAGGGGTGGAATGTAAGGTAAATTGCGTTCATATAGGCAACAGGTTTCTTAGGCCAAACTAAGATGACTGCCACAGTATTTTCTCCTGCCCGCCTCCCATTAGCCAGCCTTTGGGGGAGATGTGAGTTAGCACACTCGTAACCAAGTTATCTCCTGTGAAAACCCACGTGATAGCGCTTTCCCATGGCGTGTTGCCACTGTTGCTCAGAGACACATATAAGCACTCGCCACGTACTCAGCCATGCTTTTCACCGCTGCTGTGTCCCCCACGATAAAGAGCACGTCTCACCTGCTGTGTCCCCCAAGATAAAGAGCATGTCTCACCTGCTGTGTCCCTCAACTATAAAGAGCATGTCTCACCTGCGGCTGCCACTCACCTTTCCTTCTAATTTCCAAAGCCTGTGCCAGAGCACGCGCTGGCCACAGAGCTCCCTCCTCACGCTTGTATAGGGAGCAGGGATGTCAATGCGTAAAGGGTGACTATAGTTGGCAGCTATATAGCTTCTCCTTGCCATTGTTGACCAACTTTTGAAATTAAATGAAAAATTAGTTCTTTTTGCCTGTTTGGAGACTCTTGAACTTCAAATTATCAGCAAACCACGTCGCTGCACCTGCTCTGCCAATCCCCAGCCCCGGATCAGTCCAATCATTAACTTTCTCAGCTCCTGCTTCCAAGCAGCTGAGCATGGGCAGAAAAAAACCACATAACTCCATTTCCTGGCACTCCAACAAATCCACGTCCTCCAACATCAGCAGGGTCCTCTGCACTCCTGGCCATCTTTTTGTTTGTCCCTAGGTGGCTCCGTTTCAGATTTCCCTTACAGCTGTTGCAGACTATCAACATGCTCTACAACCCCCTCATTCCAAGCAGATGATCCTGCTACTAAGTCACGGACAGAATAGAGCTGCTCTCCGTCCCCTCCATTGGCAGACTGACCCATGTGGACTCCCGCCTTCTCCCTCCCTTTCTCCGAAGTCAGAGCAGAGTTGTCTCTTCTAATCCCAAAGTGAACATTCCTATAGAGCACTGGACACCATCTCCCCCGGCGTCTCCGGGTACCTCATTGCATCACTCATCTCCCCTCATGCTTTGGTGTCTTCAATCCATCGCTCTCTGTACTTTGACTTCTACCTTTCGATCTACGCATTTATTCCACTTTTTCCTAATCACTGTGCACACACACACATACAGAGAAACACAATTCTTTAATCATTCCAGCCTCTCACTCATGCTGCAAATTGCCTTGTGTAGCAATTATCTGTTGATGTGACAGTTTTCAACTGGTCTGGTGGTTTTTAATGGTGGTTATGTCACAGATTCCTTGAAAATCTGATGAAAGCAATGTATCTTCTCCCTAGAGATGCACATATGCCAACACACATACACACACACACACACACACACACACACACACACACAAATGGACGTGGGATTCCAGATTGGTCACGACCTCCTCTAGGCGATGTTCCTGCCGCTCATCGGTATTTCCAGTTCGACTCCTCTTGAAGGCATGCTGGAGGGTGATGCTGCTTTGCTGCCTTAAGATAAGTCACTGCTTTGGCCAATGAAGTGCAAGTGGAAGTGACGTGTGTGGAACCTTTAAGAGCCCGTTCACAGTTTGCCACGCATTTTCTTTTTGCTCTGTCACCAAAATCACTGAGCTCCAAATCGTGACTACTCAGTCATCTTGGGTGCTGGAGAAAGGAGGAGGCAGCTCAAAGTACCTGGCCAACCTATGATGGATGTGTAGAGTAAGTGAGAAAGAAACCTAGTTGTTCAGAGTGTTTGGGGTTGGGGGGTGGTTGGTTACTATAGCCTGACGCAGGCTATCCTTTTTGATAGCAGAGTACTCTCCATGAGAGGGGATAATTTATGTCAGAAACATCCTTTCTAGGGGAGTTTAAGCTATTCTCCTTCCTTTTCCTAACCAACATGTTACTTTTATATTTTCACTTCTTTTCTTTTCTTTTCTTTTCTTTTTTTTTGAGAGAAAGAGTCTCACTCTGTTGCCCAGGCTAGAGTGCCATGGCATCAGCCTAGCTCACAGCAACCTCAAACTCTTGGGCTCAAGTGATTCTCCTGCCTCAGCCTCCTGAGTAGCTGGGACTACAGTCACGTACCACAACACCCGAATAATTTTTCTATTTTTAATAGAGACAGGATCTCGCTCTTGCTCAGGCTGGTCTGGAACTCCTGAGCTCAAGCAATCCTCCCGCCTCGGCCTCCCAGAGTGCTAGGATTACAGGCGTGAGCCACCGTGCCCAGCTTGGCTTTCACTTCATATTGCTACACTTTCTCTTCTCTTTACCTAGACGATCCTCTTTCTGGCTCTTCCCATAGCCCCTCATCCTTCAGATCGCAGTTTATATGTTACCCTTTCACAGAGGTCCTGCTCAGCCTCTTCCCCACCTCTGCTCCAGCCTCAGCCCCACTACCATTTAAGAAAGTCATTTCTTTCTTTCACAAAGTCCATCACAGACTGTCACAATGTTGTTTATTTTCTATCTCTCCAGTTCTGAATGCACAGTGCAGAGTTCTTGCCATCAACGATGGCTCATCTATAACTACAGTCTCATGCTACTTTAAACCCATATGAACTTGAGAGACTACGTTTAAGATATGGACTGGTTTTATTTGTTCAATACGATAAAAACAGAATCATAAAATGTTCTGTAGCAAGTCAAACTTTACGCTTTTCTAAGCCACATTAGGAGAAAAGGTTCTAGCTAAATATTGAACAAATGTCCAAATGTTTGAATGAACATCAGGAACAAACCACTGAACCTTGATATCCACCCAGTCACCATTAAGAGGTCAGCTTGACATTTTGGGTTCTTTTCAGATAATTGTGGCCAAGAGTTCTTCCAACCTTTGGTCCCAACCTAGTTAAATAGTAGTTTTTGTAATTCACTGATATAGAGTTTTTGTGTTGTTTGCTTTTTTTGTTGTTGTTTTACTCAGTATGTACACCAAATGGTTCTCCTTCATGGTGACAGTAAGAATCAGTCCTGAAGTTTCGGAAAGTCTTGAGTGCGTGAGCCATTGGTATGCACCCAGGGGGATAGGGTTAGCACCTTGTCACAAAGTAAATAATTGGTATTTGTTCAATAAATGAATGAATAAAGTCAGTATTATAAAATGACTAAATATTTGTTTCATTTGACTTTACTGAAAATAACTAATGACCATGAAAGACAGCCACGATTCTAATTTTAAAAACCAAAGTTTTAGCATTTTTCATCTGTATATAAACATTATTTTATAATTTCAGAAAATATGACTTAAAATCAGTGTGTGAGTTTTCTATTTTCATAGTCTCTGTAAATTTTTACAGTCCTAAGATTCAGAAGCTGTGGCACTGTCCTGCCAGCATATAAGAGATTCTGAAAAATGTTGACCAGAAATCTATACCTCTTCAGACACTCAACTTTGTAAGCAGAAGGCTTTGGACCTTCTGAATTGATTGATAAAATTATTATTGATGAGAACAACCAAACAAAATGTTTTAAAATTGCTATAGAAATAACTTAAAAACAAAAATAAACTTGGAGTATTGGGGGGTTTTCCCCCATAAACTTTTTTTATTTTCTTTAAATTTTCTATGTCACAGTGTGCATTACAAAGTAGTATCTCTTAAAATGTAGAACGTATCTCATTACTCTGTTGCATGCTGTGTAATTGGTGCATGATGGATACATTTTTCTATTTGTCTTTTACAAAAATCCACATGTGCAACTTAAACATACAGATTTTTGGTATGGAGCTGGGTGTTTCTTCCTTCTTTTTAAATTGTTTTCTCTCAACTAATTTTTAAGAGGAGATTATCTATGATCTGCTGCCCTGCCTTAAAAGAATATGAGTAATGATATGGTGCTTAATGTCTATAAAATTGGACATGTAAATATGTGTGTGCACACGTGTACATGTGTAAGGTACAGAGCTTTTTAAAAATTCTATGCATATAAGGCAGGACATTCTTAATTTCTCACCACTATAATACAGCCTTCAAATAAAAATTACAAATGATGCTTTTCTATTCTACTGGAGAATTTCAGCCAAACACATAACTTCCACAGAAATAGTTGCTATAGAAATGCAAAGGGGACAAATAACACTGACTTATGCTATCAAAAATTGCAACTGAAATAGGGCAGTATCAAGGTTTATGTCTAATAATACTGACTCTATGTATCTTGACTTTATGTATACTCTAAATTCTACATGCTGAGTCCCAAATTGGAAGGTCCTTGACTACTAAAAATAACATATCTAAATGAAAATATTGTAGTTGGCATTCCAGATTAGGAAATCAGTGTATACCCAAAAAAGTCTCCTTTGTATAAAAATGGTAAAATTTAATGTATAATGGATTTAAATGATGCCAATTACTTTCCTTCATTTTATACAAAATTTCCCACACAAGCTTTACACTTGGCTCACAAGAGTAAAGGTCTGTTCATGTTTCCACATGTCTTTCATTTAATTTGATAATAAGATGATTATTTTTAAGTAGTGCTGTAGGACAGCATTGAGGGTAACATAAACCTTTATGTTTCTTACAGAAAAATCAGGTAAATGTCCTAAAAACATTTGGCTCTATTTTTGGCTTTGGTTTTATGTTTTAAATAAAGAACTGCAAATAATGTATCTGGTCGATGTGAAGGGAGCTATTATGCTCTTGTAGCCTTTGATCTTGCCAATTAAGTTTGATAAGAGGGAAAAACTTCTGTCAACTTAAAAATTATAGTTTTAGGAAGAAGTTATTTAGGAAGATTGATACATCCTGTGTTCTAAAACCAAAATAATCCCATTTTTTTAAAATAGAATACTGATAGAGTTCAGACAGTCGTGGCCAAAAGCTCTTACAAACTTTCTTCCGAACCCAGTTACATAGTAGTTCTTCATATTCATAATATAAAATTTAACCCATTCATATTATATAAAACTTAATTCCTGGTTGCCAGTGTTATTCATACGATCAGTTTAAAAGGGAAAGAAGAGGGGAGGAAGGGAAGAGAGAATGTTCTTTCAGAAAATCTGATAGAACATTAGTCACCTCTCTCTACCTTGCTCTCTGAAAATAAATATTCATCCTATAATTTCAATGAGGCTTTCATTTTACCCTGCTTTAGCAACATTGTAATCAAAATATCTGAATTGATACTTAGTGAAGCAAGCTTTTCAGACCCAGTTTGGCAGAGCAGAAGGGTAGGGGTTGTGGTACTGGATAGGCAAGAATTCAAAGCCAAACTCCAAGATTTGCTGTTGATAGTGATTAAGATTTAATTCTTCCCAGTCTGTTTTTTCATCTATAAAATTAAAAGACACTGATTGCACAGTGATCTGAATTTGACATCAATGCTCCATTGAAATGATCTTCATGAAGTTCACCTGTATTCTCTAAATTTTAAAATCTCATAAATATTTAGCTCGTAACCGTATCTGGCCCCTTTGCAATCTTTGGTTCTTTAACTGTTTCCCAATTCTTCAAATGTTTTCTCATTTGGTTTCTGTGGTCTATGCTTTTCTGCCATTTTTATTCCTTTCTGGGTGTGTTCATTTTCACTTTTTTGCAGACTCTTACTTTCTCTGCTGTTAACTAAATGACTTCTGTGCTCTTTTCCCTTTGAATTCTCTCTCCAACAAATCGTATCGAGCTCCCCTCCATCCCCATGGCATTACCCATCACGTGTAAGCTGATGATTACGCTACATATGCCTCCTTCTCACATCTCTGTCCCCAGCTCTTAGCCTGCATGTTGCTCCTGCCTGTTGCACATCCCTGGGCTGTTCTGAGTGTCACCCAAAACTCCATCCACTTCAACCAGAGTTAAAAAGCTAGAACACATCCCAGACTCCTTGCTCTCCCTCACTCTGCTCTCCCATCCCACTGGTCTGTGACAGGTTATTGATTCTATCTCTAAAATATGTATTTCTTCTTATTTCTGCAATTGCCTTAGTTGAATTCCTCATGTGTAGATCCATGGAATAGCCTCTGTACTGTCAGAGTTGTCTAAGTGTTGCAATAATGAACGTTGGCAACAAGTGTTGCAACAAAAATCTCAGTAGTTTAGCACAATCAAGATTTATTCCTTGCTCACATCATAATCCAGTGCAGGTTGTCAGACAGGATCTGCTCCATTCAAGGAATCAGGCTTCTTCCATCTAGTGGCCAAACCGCCTCCTAGTGGCTGGGAACCCCCTCCAGGCCTTGTAGAAGGCAAGCAGGTGAGAAGAGGGAGGTTGGAGTTTGGTTAAATGGGCTTGCTCTGTGTACAAAGGTGGAGCAGAGACAGGGTCACTGCAGTTAAAACTCCCATTCCTAAAAGGGAGTCCTGAGACACACAGTGTTCACTAGTCCACAGCAATCCTGAACTCCCTTCCCTGTGGGAGTTCTTATTGTTCAATTATTCTCTTTGGCCACAGCTGAAAAGAGTATAACCAAAAGTCTGAAAGCAAAAAGGTGATTTTACAGCTCAAACAATCAAAGGTGTTTTATTCTGGTATTTTGGATTTCTTGGCAATGCAAGTTCCTCAAAACCTTGGTTGGCTTCTGTTGCATCATCTGAGTCCAAGTATAACTCTCAGGTCTTTCTCTTTTCCACCCACCCCCCCTCACCCTCCCTTAATCTGACCTTTGCCATAAAACCAAGTCATGTTGTTCAACTAAAAAGTCTTTACTGGGACTTTGTGGCCCCACTTAGGGATCTGGAAGCAGTTGAATTTCCACTATTTTTTACTTCAAGTGTTTGGATTCTATCATTTTCTATCTGGCTTGAAAACTGGCCAGTTCTTTCCGAGCTCATCTCTTCCTTGAAACACCTTAGCAAAAGAAGCCAGTAAGAGCTAGCGCATCCCTGCCTCCCTGCCAGGATGCATTGGAGCACGCCTGTAATCCTAGCACTTGGCCAAGGTGTGAAGATCACTTTAACACAGGACTGAGGCAGGAAAGGAAGGTCAGGAGAGCCTCAGTGCAGCCATTTGGCCAATACTAGACCCTGACCCCTGCGCAAGGAGGTCATGAGCAAGTCTCCAGTGGGGACCACTCGAGGATGGATGAGTTACTAAGCTGGATGCTTTACAAACTGTTTGTGCTCACCTTTCTGTGAAAGCAGTTTATGATTAAACTTTATGGCCTGATCTCAATCAATGCTGGTCACTTAAGGCTATTTCCTAATGAGGTTTTTGAACATTTAAAAACGTTTACCATTGCCCCTACTTGGAGCAATGTCTGTGGAGTAGGATCTGTTGTCTGTCTGTCTCTCAATAAACTGCCAGGGATATTTGGCTCACTCTCGAATTCTTTCCAGTGTGAAGCCAAGAACCCACTTGGCGAGTTCTGGGGTTTTTCCTCCTTTCATTGGGGTATCCTCTGCAACAACTTGAGGCCAGGAATTCAAGACCAGCCAGGGTAACATAGTGAGACCTAATCTCTACAAAAAAAAAAAAATTAGCCAGGCAGGGTGGTACATGTCTATAGTCCCAGCAACCCAGGAGGCTGAGGCAGGAGGATCGCTTGAACCTAGGAGTTTGAGGTTGCTGTGAGCTATGATGACGCCATGGCACTTTAGCCTGGGCAAAAGAGCAAGGCCTTGTCTCAGAAGAAAAGGAGCTCTCACTCACTAATACTCTGATTCTTTAAAAACACATCCCCTAAAGTAGTAGTTCTCAAAGAGTGTTCTATAAAACCCTGGAAATCCCAAAGACACTTCTAGTGGATTCATGAGGTCAAAATTATTTTCATGATAATACTAAGAGATATTTGTCTTTTTCACTGTGTTGACATTTGCACAAATGGTGGGTAAAATTATTGGTACTTCAGCACGAATCCAGGAAAAATTACCAAATTATATCATGTGTCACATGGTTGTATTATATCATTGTATACTGAATCATTTTCATCACCATGATATCACAGTTTTAAAAAAAATTTCACTTACAAATGCCCTTATGAATCAGTGAAAATCATTCATTCTATTAAATCTCACACAAATCTTTTAAATATTCTATGGGACAAAAAGAAAAGAATACATGAAGCACTTCTGCTGCCTACTCAAGCACAATGGATGTCCTGAGGAAAAGCAACGTGCAAATTGTTTGAGTTGCAAACTAAACTCATCTCTTTTTCATGGGTACCATTTTTACTTGAAAGAACAAGTGGTAAACAAAATATGGTTATTCATGCTTGGGTATTTGGCAGTCATTTTCTTGAAAATAAATGAAGTGAGCCTGTCACATGAAGGAAAACAACCTGGCAGTATTTGTTGCCAATGATAAAATTCCAGCTTTCGAGTGAGAATCAGAATTTTTGGATTACTTGTATCCACCACCATGAGCTTGACAGCTTCTGAATACTTAGAGAGTTTTTTGAGATCAGTGATGATATTGACGAATGTGATTCTTTCAAATATTATATAATGAAATGTGCCAATGGCATAACTCAGTGAAACAATATTTTCCAAATAACTAATGCAAGATATTACAAAATCATGCATAGGTAAAATATCCATTTAAAGTGTAAGGAAACCAATGAATTTTCATGTAGCAGAGTATGAAAAGCTCATTGGTATGGTTTCAGATTCTACATTGCAATGCTCTTAAAAAATTATCACCTGTTGAGCTACAATATAGTATCAAAGAATATCCACAATTATCTGAAAGGATTACTAAAATACTCTTCAAAAGAAAGAATATTGGTCTTCTAAGAAGAAATACCTACACATCTGTGTGGGGCTAGATATTATTCACTTACTTCAACATATCACAGCAAAGTGAATGAAGAAGAAAATGAAAATCTAGATGCTGCCTACTAAGCTAGATGATATAAAGTTTTGCAAAAATGTGAAACACTACCATTCTTTTTACTAATTTTTTGCAGATACAATTATCATGAAAATACATTATTTGCAGAGAAAAGGGAACCCAACGTGCACTGTTGGTGGGAATGTAAACAAGTACAACCACTACAGAGAATAGCATGGAGGTTCTTCAAAAAACTACAAATAGAACTACCATATTATTCAGCAGTCCCACTACTGGGCATTTATCTAAGAAAAAAAGGAAATCAGTATATCCAAGAGACATCTGCACTCCCGTGTTTACTGCAGTGCTATTCACAAGAACCAAGATATGGAATCAATCTAGGTGTCCAACAAGAGATGAATGGATAAAGAAGATGTAGCACATATACACGATGGAATACTACTCAGCCATAAAAAAAGAATGGAATCCTGTCATTTGCAGCATGGATGCAACATTTCCAACATGGATGGAACATTATGTTGTGAATAAGCCAGGAATGGAAAGTTAAACACCATATGTTCTCACTCATGTGGAAGCTAAAAAAAGGTTGATCTCATAGAAGTAAAAAATAGAACAGTGGATATTAGATGCTAGGAAGAGTATGCGGAAGGGGGAAGATAGGGAGAGATTTGTTAAAGGATACAATTTTGTTAAAGGATACAAAATTTGTTAAAGGATACAATTTTGTTAAAGGATACAAAATTTAGATAGAAAGGATAAGTTCGAGGGGTCTCCACCACTATAGAATGACTATAGTTAACAATGATATATATTAATAGTTTCAAATAGCTAGAAGGAGGGCATTGAATGTTCCCAACACAAAGAAGTGATAAATGTGTGAGATGATGGATGTGCTAATTACACTGATCTGATCACTATCCTTTCCATATAGCAAAACACCTGTATGTACCCCATAAGTATGTATAATTACATGTCAATTTTTTAAAATACGTTACTTATGTTAACATAATTTATTATTTTCTTTTTTTTTATTTCAGCATATAATGGGGGTACAAATGTTAAGGTTATGTATATTGCTCTCGGACCTCCTCTGCCCTTGAGTCAGAGCTTCAAGCATGTCCATTCCCCAGACAGTGTGCATTGCACTCATTATGTATGTATACACCCATCCCCTCCTCCCCACCTGCCGTCTACCCAACACCCAATAAATGCTATTCCTATATGTCCACTTAGGTGTTGATCAGTGAAACCAATTTGATGCTGAATACATGTGGTGCTTGTTTATCCACTCTTGGGATACTTCACTTAGTAGAATGCATTCCAGCTCTATCCAGGAAAATACAAGTGGTGCTAGATCACCATTGTTTCTTATAGCTGAATAGTACTCCATGGTATACATATACCACATTTTATTAATCCACTCATGTATTGATGGGCACTTCAGTTGTTTCCACATCTTTGCAATTGTGAATTGTGCTGCTATAAACATTCGAGTGCAGATGTCTTTTTTATAGAGTGTCTTTTGTTCTTTGGGGTAGATGCCCAGTAATGGGATTGCTGGATCAAATAGTAGATCTACTTGTATCGCTTTAAGGTATCTCCATATTGCTTTCAACAGAGGTTGCACTAGTTTGCAGTCCCACCAGCAATGTAGGAGTGTTCCTATCTCTCTGCATCCACACCAACATTTATTGTTTTGGGACATTTTTTTTTTTATTGGGGGAAAACTACAAAGCATTTACAGTACAATGTTTACAGTCACAATTTGTAGTGAGCTGATTTCCCAAAATATATTACCACTCAAGTTGACTTATGTTGTTACATTCAAAAATCTACTCTGTCAAAGTAGTCCATAGAGTACATACATAGTGCTCCAACTGTATCTACGTACAACCAACACTCCATTTTAAGTGTACAATTAAATGCTTTTCAGTGAATTTACCGAGGTGTACAGTTAATCACATAATCAGTTTTTGAGGAATTCCTTTCCCCTATTGAGACCCCTAATTCCGCTCCCCAACTACTTTTCAAGCATATCCCATTGCTTTCCCTTTTGAGTGATTGCTTTACTGGATATAACATCTGTGGTTTACATATATTTGATGAGGCCATATTATCATGGTTTTGTTTTTAAAGCACGGTTTTCTTTAGTTCTATGAACATATTTTAATGGCTGCTTGGAAGTCTTTGTTAAATCTCACATCTGGGCTTTCTTACAGCCAGTTTTTCTTACCTGCTTTTCTTTTTTATATTGATCACACTTTCTTATTTCTTTGTATATCTCATAATTTTTGTTGGCAGCTGGGCATTTGAGGTAATATATCATAATAATTCTGGATTTTATTCTCCTTATCCCCCAGGGACTTCTTTCTGTTTTTCATAGTTGTGCATTCATTTAGTGACTTGGATGAATTAATTTACTGAAGTCCATTGCAGTTTGAAGCCTTTGATGTCATCTTTTAGCCTTTGAGCATGCGCACCATCTACCTGCAATGATGGTGGTTTTAGTGGGTCCTTCTGTGCCTTTCCCTGATCTCTCTTCCAGGCTGTCTATTAGCATCACACTCAGGTATTAGACTTCATTAATTTTTTGTTAATTGTTCTACTGTTTTTGAAAATGTCCTTGGTCATTATTTTTTTATTTCAGCATATTATAGGGGAACAAATTTTAAGGTTATGTGTATTACCCTTGCCCCCCTCCTCCCTCGAGTCAGAGCTTCAAGCATGACCATCCCCCGGACAGTGCACATCACACTGACTATGTATGTATATACCTATCTCCTCCTCCCCTCTCCCGTCTGCCCCACACCCAATAAATGTT